>JAODAL010048546.1:0-28912 GCA_025379985.1 Phyllomedusa bahiana | reverse complement strand
CAAACGCAGATTAAATTTTTATAGTTTTAAAATTAGCTTGGGGTCCACTAGACAAATAAATAAAAAAAGGATAAATATACAGGTAAGAGTCAGATTTTGCACATACAATTCGGGTTTTACAGCCCAAAAGGCAGTTCAAATGGGTCAAGTTTACCTTTGGTTTTGGTTTGGGTTCGGGGCTCACATGGGGGGGCTTATGGGGCCGGGCTACTGTGTTTGGATGCTCCTGGAAATGCTCTTAGATACCCCCCTTTCCTTTGGATCAACATTTGAGCCCACCTGGGCCCCCTGCTTAAAACTGTGGGGGGGAACGGGCCCATGTGGCACCCCCCCTTACACGCCCCCCCCAACACCCCCCTGGGCGGTCTATAAACCCTTCCCTCCCACTCAGGTAATGCATTTCTGATACAAACACAAAAAAATGGACAAAAATTTAAAAATGGCGGGGGAAAGCATTGGCACAAAACCCGACCGGGTGGCCCCCATAAAAACCCGGGCGGGCCTACCCTCCCCGCAAGGGAAACCAAAATTTCCCTATCTTATGGACTCAAGGGGGTCCATTTCCCTGGATATCTCAGTCCCCCTCCCGTTTCCAAAAAACCCGTGGGGGGTTTGGTGGGGTTGGGGGGGGATTTTTCCCATTTTTTTGCGATATGAACTCGCCTTTTGGAAACCCAGTTATGAGTTTGGGTGCCTATTTAAAAAATCGTTTAAGAAAAAAAGGGAGACGTGTGGGATGGGTCCTTTTTTTTTCGGTCTTTGAAAGCGGGGGGGGTTTGAGCTAATTAAGTTCATGAGGATCCTTTCAGGGGTTTTGATCCCATGCTGTGGTGGCTTCCCCATAGAAAGGCATTTACAAAAAGGGCTTATTAAAAATTTCAAATTGGGGGTTTCCCCCGGGGGCTTGGGGGCCCTCCGTGGAAATTGGGCAAGATAAGAAGGTTTTTGGGGATGGAGTCATTTTTTTGGGGTTAATTCTTCCTCACACATTTTTTTCTTTACAATTGTCAAAAAATGGGCTCAAAGGGGAGTTTTTTTAATTTTTTTTGGGGGCATTTTGCTGGAAATGGGACTATAAATAAAGGGCCCAAATTCCCAAAAAAAAAAGTTGGTTTTTCTAACGACCCTTTGTTCTTCGCAATTTTTCAAAAGTTTTCTCAAGGGTCATTTTTTTGAAATTTTTTTGGGGGATTTTTTCTGTGAAATGCAGGGTATACTACAGGGCCTATTTTAAAAAAAAGTTGTTTCCTTTAAACCCCGAAAAATTTTTTTCTTCGCATTTGTCAAAAGGGCCCCAAGGGGCATGTTTTTAATTTTTTGGGGGATTTTTGGGTGTTTAAATAAACTTTTACTTTCAGGTCCTTTTTCTAAATTTTTTTTGGGGTTTTCTAAAAGAAAATTTGTTTTTCAAAATTTTTCAAAAAATGGGCAAGGGGGCATGTTTTGAATTTTTGGGGGCCATTTTGCTGTGAAATGGGAGCTATAAATACAGGTCCTATTCTAAAAAAAATTTGGGTTTTTAAAAAAATTTGTTTTCCCAATTGTCAAAAGGGGCTCAAGGGTGATGGGGCTGTCAAAAAAGGGAAAAGGTAGGAAATGTTAATGGGGCCCCATATTGCAAAATGACTTGTTTTTTTCAAGATCTTTTTAAAAAAGCTAGTAATAAACCGTCGTGAGACAACCCATTTAATACAATTAAAAAAAAGAGAAAAAAAGACATGTTGGATTCCACTATTTTAAAAATATGTTTCTAGAATTAAACTACTAAAAACTGGCATGTTACAAAATAAGTGATAAAATTTTCCTCTGTATTGTAAAGGAGGTACAGGAAGATTGAACAGATCGTAGGTTACAGGACAGGTTAGTCAATGTCAGTTCAACTAAAATGGTGGTTTAAGTCTCCTTTTTCGGCACTTTATTAATCTGTGGGTCATACAGGTTTAATGGTCATACTGCCGTACAGGACAAGATATGTTTGATGTCCAGTTCAACTAAAATGTAGTTAAAAGACTCCTTTTTCCGGCAGTATTAAATTGGGGGTCATGCAGGGTTTGAGGGTCATGCTGCGGTACAGGCATGTCATAGTCAATGTCCAGTTCAACTTAAAACTGGTGGTTCAAAGGGATCTTTTTTGCATCTTTAATTGTGGGTTCAGAAAGGTTTAATGGTCATACTGGGGTACAGAACAGGATAGTCAATGTCCTAGTCAACTAAAATGTGTTAAAAAGACTCATTTTTGTGCACTTTTTAAATCTGGGTGCATGCGGTTTGGGGTCATGCTGTGGACCAGGACAGGTATAGTAATGCTCCTGTTCAACTAATATGTTTGATCATAGACTCCTTTTCCTGCCACTTTTTAATCTGTGGGTCAGACAGGTTTAATGTTCATTATCTGCGGTCAGGACAGATATTGTTAATGTCCAGTTTCAACTAAAATGGTGGTTAAAAGACTCCTTTTAGGGCACTTTTAAATATGGGGGTCTTGAGGGTTGGGGTCATGTTGTGGCAGGACAGGTATAGTCATGTCAGTTCAATTAAAATGGTGGTTCCAAAGACTCCTCTTCTTGCACTTTTTAATTCTGGGGTCATGCAGGTCTTGGGGCTCATGTGTGGCTCAGGACAGGTATAGTCAATGTCCAGTTCAAACTAAAATGTTGGCTTCAAAGGACTCCTTTTCCCAGCATTTTTAATTGTGGTCAGACAGGTTTAATGGTCATACTGGCGTAAGGCATATATAGTTAATGGTCCCAGTTAACTAAAATAGTGGTTAAAAGACTCCTTTTGCGGCACTTTTTTAAATCTCGGGGGTCATGCTGGTTTGGGGCTCATGCTGTGGCAAGGAAGGTATAGTCAATGTCCGTTCAACTAAAATGTTGGTTCAAAGGACTCCTTATTCCAGTACTTTTTAATCTGTGGGTCAGACAGGTTTAATTGTCTATGTGGGTACAGAACAGGTATAGTCAATGGCCAGGTCAACGAAAAATGGTGGTTAAAAAGACTCTTTTTGCGGCATTTTTAAATCTGGGTCATGCAGGTTTGGGGTCATGCTTGTGGCAGGACAGGTATAGTCAATGTCCCAGTATCAATAATATGGTGGTTCAAGATCTTTTTGCGGCACTTTTTAAATCTGGGGGTTATGCAGGTTTGGGGCTCACTCGTGTGGCAGGACAGGGTATAGGTCAATGCCAGTTCAATTGTAAAATGGTGGTTATAGATCCTTTTTCTTGCACTTTTTAATCATGTGGGTCAGACAGTTTAATGGTCATACTGTGGTACAGTACAGGTATAGTCAATGTTTCAGTTCAATAATATGGTGGTTAAATGACTCCTTTCCAGCACTTTTAATCTGTGGGTCAGGACAGGTTTTAATGGTCATCTGCGGTAAGGACAGATATAGTCATTGTCCAGTTCAATAATATGGTGGGAACGATTCCTTTTCCCAGGCACTTTTTAATCTGTGAGTCAGACAGGTTTAATGGTCATCTGCGGTTTACAGGCAGATAAGTCAAGGTCCAGTTCAACTTCTAATGGTGTTAAAAGACTTCCTTTGCGGCCCACCAAAATATTTTAAATCTGGGGGGTCATGCAGGTTTGGGGCTCATGCTGTGGCCAGGTCAGGTATAGTCAATGTCAGTTCAACTAAATGGTGGTTTAAAGATTCCTTTTTCTTGCATTTTTATTCTGTGGGTCAGTCAGGTTTAATGGCATACTGTGGTACGAACAGGTATAGCTCAATGTCCAGTCACTAAATGGTAGTTAAAAGACTCCGTTTTCGGACGTTTTTAAATTGGGGGTCAGAGGTTTGTGGGTCATGCTGCGGTAAAGGTCATGTATAGTCAATGTCAGTTAATAAAATGGTGGTTGAAAGACTCCTTTTTCCGGCACTTTTTAATCTGGGGTCATGCAGGTTTGGGGCTCATGCTGCTTTTCCAGGACAGGGATATTCAATGTCCAGTTCAAGTAAAATGATGGTTCAAATCATAGCCTTCTGGCACTTTTTAATTTGTGGGTCATGAAAGGTTTAAGGTCATGCTGTGGTGCAAGACAGGGATAGTGAATGGTCTGTGATTTTTTTTCTGTGGCTTTTTATAACCTAAGTGTGTTGCCTAAGATGTAGCACATACCCTTTTGACTGTTGTGGATGTTAATTCCAGCTTCTCCAGCCCTGTTTGGGGTGTAAGAATGAAGGTGTTGTTCCTCTCCCATAGACTTTAATAGTCATCGGCGATAATCTATTATCGACTATCAGAAATCGACGATAGTCAACGTAATCGCTCATCACTAGTCAAGTTCACTAAGTCCAGGCCCAAGGCTGACACAAAAGTTGGCAGTCGTCCCAGAGTCAATTAGAACCTAACCAAAAAAGACTTAGGGTGACATGTCAGAAAAGAGGCGCCTCCACGCCAGTTTTAAGGTGCATTAAATGAGTGTATAGTGCGCCTGAATGAAAGTCAAAGTTTTGGTGTATGACAGTTCATTGATATAGAGAATAGGGTGTCAGTTTTTTGGCACAAAATATACCAAACAAATAGAACAGCCCTAAAGGGACATGTCGCCCTTAGAATCAACAAACAAAGACACCAGCAATAAAACTTTAGAAATAGACTCAAAAGGTACCTGGATACCTGAGTGGCCCCTTCGACTAACACTCAGGCATTGAAGATTTCCTGCTGGAACCGGAGTTTGGGGCAGCTCTAAAGAAAAGGAAAAGCTTTGCCACAGTACAGACAGTGCCTTTCTCATGCTATACTTCCACCTGGATTTCGTGTCTATGACTCCAAGTTGCATCAAATCATCTAACAGGGTGAAAGGGAAAGAGAGATTTTGTAGGGGAGGAAGTAAGAGACATAGAAGACATGGGAGGATGGTCAGGTCCTAGCTTTTCCTTTCCCCTCCCCTGGAGTCTGCGATTGATGTGGACCACGAGAGCCATTTCATGCTCTAAAGTACATGGGTTAGGGTGGCTGACCCAGACGTCTTTGATGGCATCAGATAGACCTCTAATGCTGGGTCACACCATCCAGCAGTCACACACCACTTGGGGAACTTGGTGCAGTACTCCTCAGCCGATCTTAGTATATTAAAGAACTGAGGGCGACATGTATGAATGGGGCTGCAACAGTATTCTGGAGTAGTTTGAGCCAAAAAAGAATGTATGAACAAGCATACTCCAAACTTTGTAATGCGTCAAAGACACTTTTTAGCACGCCAAAGATTTGGGGCGTTTTGGGGGCGTCACATCACATTCATAGAAGTAGACACATTTATAGTATTTTGATACCAAAACTTTGGCGCAGAACAGTTAGGCTCAGGCAGACCACCTTTAACTTGGTCTGGCTGTTCTTAATTGTCAAATGGCACTAGACTTCACCTGTATGTATGACCTGCAGAAGAACAGGTTCATACATTCTGGCGCAGTCTATACTACCTTAAAGTGATTTAGAACTGGTCTATCAGCGCCAGGATTCATACATGTCACCCTGAGTCTTCACAAGTGACACGTGGTCAGGCTCAGAATAAATGAGCCCGAAGGACTGAAGAAACAGGTCCAAAGAATTCCACTCTGGAGCAGTGGGGGGATGTTTGAGAGACCATTCTTGGGGATCCCCCTGTAAAAGATAAACCATTATGCCCATTTGGGCCTCAGAGAAAAAAGTGTCAAACTTTCGGCGGTCCCCAGAAAAACAGTCTTGCAGTTGGGTGAGGAGATGTACCTGTATAGCCAGGTTATACACTAAAGCAACCAGGCCCTCCAGCCGTGCAGCTGAGCTGCAGAATAGAGTCCATAATAATCCAGATGGCCGGAAAAGAAAAAAAAACTTTCTAGGGCTTGTGATAATGTAAAGGACCCCCAGAGGAGATAAATAGATAGGAACAGACAGACAGTACGCCCTAGTGCTAAGTCCCCCAGAGGCTGTCCCTGCCTGCTTGTTGAGCCGACCCTAAGCAGTTGGCGACAAGTGGGCGGCGGTCCCTAACCTGAGTAAGCGCAAACACAGAACAGAAAAGACAGACAAACACAATATAGAAAAGTCAGGCAAAAATGGGTCACAACCAAAGACAGCATAAAAGGTACAGAAACAGCAGGCAATAAACGGCAGTCAAAAAGGTGGCAAGTTTAGGTAATCCAAGTATGGTATCTAGAGACGTCTATTACAAGTACTAAACAAGAGGAAATGTGTTCTTCTTCAAGGAATGGCAGAGTCTGGTTCAAGACCTGACAGGACCGACCCTCTGACATCCTGACCACACAGAACCCAGACAGGCAGGCAAGAAAGGCGAGTGGAGAAGGCAGTTGTCACTCACCAATCAGGCAGAACGAACTGCAGACCTACTCTAGGACTACCGTAGCAAAGAACCAGACATGTTATCCTTTTTTTGATTTATCACATATGTGGTCACTTTTATTTCAATATAAAAATAGATGGAACAGAAAATAGAAAATATCAGGGATAAAAGGAATAACTATTTGGCAGAGCTTACCTCAAAGGGTTGTCCAAGATTTCTCCCTAAATTAGGCACATTTATAATGTACTTTCATTATTTAATGTACTTACAATTTCTTAGACCTATCATTTAATCAAGTTGCATATTAGGGCCACATGTGGGATACTTCTATAAACTACGAAATCAGGGTAATAAATATTGAGTTCTGTCTCTATGTTAACACCTGCTGTGTCACAAAAAAATGGATTCAAAAGGGAATTAAAAAAAAATTTAAATTTTTTAATTTTTAGCTCGACTTTAATTGTTGTGAAACATATTAAGTTAAATGGAAAACATATTACGTTATTATTAAACATATTAAACTTATTAAGGGATTCTAATATAAAGGCCCCTCAATGCCACTTAAAATCTGAAGTAGTCCCCAAAACATTTGGAATTTTTTTTGAAAATTGTATACATTGTTGTTAAAATTACAGGCCTTATAAAATCTTATGAAATGAGATGTACAAAGTGATACCAATATAAGGTAGACAGACATATGGTAAATGTCACATAATAACTAACTTTTGTGGTATGAATATATTTCTTATTTTGAAATTTCAGATTTTGAAAAATTTTGATTTTCCAAATGTTTGATAAATTTTGGTGCTTTTCACAAATAAACACAAATGTACGGACCAATATTTACCAATAACATAAAAACAGTATGTCATGAAAAACAGTCTAAGGCTTTCGCCCCGCAATTACGCCAACTGCTGTGCAGCGGGGGCGGGGCGGGGGGCCGGCAGCTCGCCAGCCCCATAGACACTCATTATTCACGGCGCGTACACGCAGTAAATAATGTGCATGTCACTTTCTCCCCTCTCGGCGTATTCGCAGAGCGGGGAGAAGAGACGGAATCCACAGTTCTCATAGAGAACTGTGGATTCCCGTAATGACTGGGACGGATTCCAGCCATACTGCAGCGCAAATACGGCGCGCACTACGGCTGGAATCAGTCACAGAATAAGCCGTGTGAACGGCCCCGTAGAATTAGGAATAGCATTCCAAAGTTATTTACACATAAACTGACAAGATTTGAAACAGACACATAAACTGTATTTGAGGCTAAAACTGGCCGTGTCATTAAGGTGTTAAGGGAGTCTTCCTGTTTATTGCCAACATTACTTTCCCTGTGAGTCTCTAATTGTTAACCTTTGGAACAATGTATTTATTCTTAGTAGTACAGAAACTGATTTGACTCAGTCTTTTGTTATGCAGTAAACTAATAGCCAAGCACTTGCTTGACTGTGCTGAGCTAGGAGGGATACCTATGACCCATTAACACCTCCCCTTTACACAAGCTGTGTGCTCACTCTCATACCCTCTTCTGCAAACAGGAAGCTTCCTGGCTCTTATTCTCCACCCTTGCTGCTACAGGCAGCACACACCCTTTCCAGTCCAACCTTAAATCTCAAGGCTCCCTAAGGAAACTTTTCCAGAGAAAAAGAAATCCTTGGATATTTCCCAGTATTTGCTTTATGTCCATGTTTTGTACTTTGGATTGTTTATTTCATGTTCTAGTATAGATCGCAAACACTTTCAGGAAGTGCAAGGTGAGTACAAACCTGTCAATGTGACTTCAGGTTACAGCTTTTGCTACGAGCCACATTTCTGTTTTGTGCGTATTCATAAACATTGTCATCGATTGATAAAATATGCATGTTGTCATGTGATGGGACTATGAACTAGTGATTGTTATTTTGGGCTTTTGATGGAACATATGATAAACTATAATCTCTAGAATAGATCAAATTACTAAACATAAAGCTATAGGGGCTTTTGCTTTGCAAATAATTTCAGTTTCTGCTTTATGAGCTATGATTGAATTTATATAATAGTGATATTATTAATAGCAACAAAAAAAAAATTGTATTATTGATATTCATTTAGTTTATGTGCTGCACTCAACTGGTCTAGCTACATAACTAAACAGGTTCCAGCACGCAGTCTCATTACAGGAGTTGTTAAGGTAGAGTCAATTTTCACCTAGGGTTTAGTATAAGGTATGCTGATAGTTAAATAGCTATACTGCAACATTTATAATAACGGATGCATGAACTGTGTTTATTTGTAGTATATAGCGATACAAGAATGATTTTGTGCCGAAGTGTTACATATTCTCATTAACAGAGACATGAGTAATGTCTCTAGAATCAAGAGATGTAAAAAGCACATAACTATTTTCTTGCCCGTTTGCAATGTCTGAGATTTTCTCTTTACTAAGTTTAAGAAGACTGCCATTCAAAAATATATATTAAGTGCTGTCAATTTAAATATATTACTGGGCAGACTATAAAAGCAGCACATGTCCTGTCCAGCTTTTTCTCCAGTGCACTCCTAGGAATTACAGACCTGAAAATAGCACAATGTAGAGATAACCTTATTTTAAAGCTTTGTTGGAGTATTAAAAGTATAATGTCATGTGGTCATGTCTTTTGAGACTGAAAAAAACAATCTTTGATACCAAAATACAAAGATCTGTCCTTGGTATTTTAATATATTGTACAGTATATTACAAGCTTACCTAAAACAATCAGACGTGCTAAGAATCAAAATGGTGTAGGTGCAAGGAGCTGAGACTTTCAAAAGCTAGACTTGATCATAAATCAGTTCCAGTTTTATTATAAGAATCTAAAACTAAGAATAACTTCTTGGTAAAACCCTACTAATAGCATTTTTGTCTGCTTAGATATTATTTTTCTGAGGTACAGTAAATGAAAGAAGTTTTGCTGTCACAACATTGATGATATGTATAGGATATGCCATCACTGTAAGAAAGGTGCCGGTTCCACTTCTGGAACCCGTATCTTTATCCAGTACTGTCCCTGTAACTAGTTGTTCTTTTTGATTATGTGTCTCTGTTTACGCTGTCCCTCTCCATTCTTTGCGATGGGAGTTCTGACTAGAGCTGAGAGGTTGCATTCAATATGCCATCAATGCTTGTGATCGCAAAACCCCTAAGTTACTTGAGCATATAATTTATTTAATACAGTACATACACTTTTGTATGGAGGAGAGTGTTTTTAAAAGACATAGTAATCCACATTTATGGTTTTTCAGTGGTAAATTAATTACTCTGTACTTGGGATCCAGGTACATGTATGTTTTTTTATTAAAGTCAACCCATTGTGTATGTAACCAGACCAATTGGTTATTGTTGGTTTTACATATTTTTCTGGTGGCCCAGAAGAAGTTTATGTAGTAAACTGATCTTTGCTGGCATCCCAACTCTTTCTCAATAGATAAGGTATGTGGAAAGAAGGATCAGGTCCAGTCCTTTTTTTCTCCTTAGAAATAAGCCATTGTCAGAGATGTCTGGCAATGGCTTTCTCTACTCTACCTATGAAAAGTACATGCATAATAGACCAACACAAAAATACATGTGTTTGGGGGGAGATCCAGAGGAACTGATGTCACCCAAACACGTATTTGATAGCTGTTAAAAGTGTGTAAGAACAGTTTTTACATCCTCCTAAACACAGAAGTCATGTCACTTTGAATGACAGATTATTTTGCCATCCTTTTGTGAGTGTTTTTAGCCTACTAATATCTTTGTTGAAAGATTTTTATAAAGGCGATTTTTGATTCATACTCCGCACCAACATGTGGAATGATTTCTCGCTGTTTTCCAGCCTGTCTCGCATCGGAACAGATTTTCGGCGCAGTCCCGCATGGCGCCTAAGTCCCGCACTGCGTCCATGTCCCCGCACTGTGCCCCACACACTGGCGAGGCGCAGGGAACTTTTCCCCGCATGTACGAGTGCACCTCCTCGGACGGCGAATCTTCGGTGCAGCGCCGCACTGCGCCTAACACACTGGCGAGGCGCGGCGAAGTGAAGCAGGATCGGAACATGCGAGGAAGCAGATCGAAGATCGCGACAGAAATCTCGGCGCTCCGCTCCGTGCAGCAGGAGTATGATTCCAAAAAAATCGCCTTTATAAAGACAAAAAACAGTATCAGAAAAGAGCTGCACCTCAAAAATAAACATAATAAAAAAAAAAAATCACTTTCCAAAAATCTAGAACGCCGCAATATCAAGAAATCGGATATTGGAAATTGCCGGGAAATACAGTAATTCAAATTCTCAAAGCTATTCTCATTGGTCGGCATAAACCGGCCAATCAGAATAGGAGCGACAGTGAACCATTAAAACCTATGGAGAACGATTGACCAATCAGAATCAACGGCGGGACAGTTCAAAATACAGTAAAAATGCAGAAAAGAGCTGATTGGTTGAGCTAGCTGGGGCTTGGCTATTTCGGCCAATTAGAATAGGAGCAACAAAGACCCATTATAGCCTATGGAGAATTTTGAACCAATCAAAATCCAAGGAGGGACAGTTCAAAATACAGTAAAAAGGCAGAAAAGAGCTTATTGGTTAATGCGGGGGGGGCTTGGCTATCCCAGCCAATCAGAGCGCGAGCTACTTCTCCCATTGTAGTCTATGGAGAGATGGGAGCAATGCCAATCTCGGCGCTCAGCGCCGTGCAGCATGGAGTATGAATAAAACAATAATTTTTATTAAGTGTAAAACATTATCAGATAAAGCGCTGAAACCTTCTTTAAAAATAAAGCACTTAAATCCCTAACCACGCGTTTGTCGCCGAGACCGGCGCTACATAAGGAATTGCAATAGAGAGAATTGCCGGGAAATACAGTAATTTAAATTGTTGAAGCGCTTCTCATTGGTCGGCAGAAGCCAGCCAATCAGAATAGGAGCGACAGTGTCCCATTATAACCTATGGAGAAATATAGACCAATCAAAATCCAAGGCGGGACAGTTCAAAATACAGTAAAAATACAGAAAAGAGCTGATTGGCTGAGCTAGCGGGGGCTTGGCTATCCCAGCCAATCAGAGCGCGAGCTACTTCTCCCATTGTAGTCTATGGAGAGATCGGCGCACTGAAATCTCGGCGCTCCGCGCCGTGCGGCATGAAGTATTAATAGAAAAATCATTTTGATAAAGTGTAAAACATTATCACATAAAGAGCTAAAACCTTCTGTAAAAATAAATCAGTTAAAACCCCGAAAAACGCGTTTGTCGCCGAGACCGGCGCTACATATGGAATTGCAATAGAGAGAATCGCCGGTAAATACAGTAATTCAATTTTTTTAAGCTCTTCTGATTGGTCGCATAAACCAGCCAATCAGAATAGGAGCGACAGTGGCCCATTATATCCTATGGAAGAGAATTGACCAATCAGAATAGGAGCGACAGGGACCCATTATAACCTATGGAGAAAAATTGATCAATCTATTCCAAGGCGGGACAGTTCAAAATACAGTAAAAAGGCAGAAACGAGCTGATTGATTGAGCTTAGCGTGGCTGTCCAGCTTAGCCAATCAGAGCGCGAGCTACTTTCTCATAGGTTCTATGGGGAAAAGAAATTCCGAGCGAGCTCTGTGATTGGCTAAGTTAAAAGAGGCGGCGTTATTTGGACCAATGGGAGAGCGAGCGAACGCTCTATGGGTTTTCTAATGCAATCTGAAATAAAACTGTACATGGCCGAAATCAAATGATAAGACTACAGAAGTTGTCCCGATGTGTATATAAAATGAATAATAATATGGGGGTAACGAAAAAAAATATTCAATAAAATCATGTTTATTTCTTTATTTTAGTTATCCAAGGATCAATAGTATGGGTGCAACGAAAATAAAGAAATAAACATGATTTTATTGATTTAATTTTTTTTTTCTTTACCCCCATATTATTATTCATTTTATATACACATCGGGACAACTTCTGTAGTCTTATAATTTGATTTCGGCCATGTACAGTTTTATTTCAGATTGCATTAGAAAACCCATAGGAGCGTCGCTCGCTCTCCCATTGGTCCAAATAACGGCGCCTCTTTTAACTTAGCCAATCACAGAGCTCGCTCGGAATTTCTTTTCCCCATAGAACTGTATGAGAAAGTAGCTCGCGCTCTGATTGGCCGGCATAGCCAAGCGACCGCTAGCTCAACTAATCAGCTCGTTTCTGCCTTCTTACTGTATTTTGAACTGTCCCGCCTTGGAATATGATTGGTCAATTTTTCTCCATAGGTTATAATGGGTCCCTGTCGCTCCTATTCTGATTGGTCAATTCTCCTCCATAGGATATAATGGGCCACTGTCGCTCCTATTCTGATTGGTCGGCATAAACCAGCCAATCAGAAGAGCTTAAACAATTTGAATTACTGTATTTCCCGGCAATTCTCTCTATTGCAATTCCCTATGTAGCGCCGGTCTCGGCGACAAACGCGTTGTTCGGGGTTTTAACTGATTTATTTTTAGAGAATGTTTTAGCTCTTTATGTGATAATGTTTTACACTTAATCAAAATTATTTTTTTTATTAATACTTCATGCCGCACGGCGCTGTGCGCCGCTCTCTCCATAGACTACAATGGGAGAAGTAACTCGCGCTCTGATTGGCTGGGATAGCCAAGCCCCCGCTAGCTCAGCCAATCAGCTCTTTTCTGTATTTTTACTGTATTTTGAACTGTCCCGCCTTGGATTTTGATTGGTCAAAACTTCTCCATAGGATATAATGGGTCTTTGTCGCTCCTATTCTGATTGGTCAATAGTTCTCCATAAGTTTTAATGGGACACTGTCGCTCCTATTCTGATTGGCTGGTTTATGCCAACCAATGAGAAGAGCTTAAACAATTTGAATTACTGTATTTCCCGGCAATTCTCTCTATTGCAATTCCTTATGTAGCGCCGGTCTCGGCGACAAACGCGTTGTTAGTGATTTTATTAATGTATGTTTATAGAAGGTTTCAGCTCTTTTTCAGAGAATATTTTACACTTAATAAAAATTATTTTTTTAGTCATACTCAATGCCTCACGGCGCTGAGAGTCGAGATTGCATGGCGCAGATCTCTCCATAGACTACAATGGGAGAAGTAGCTCGCGCTTTGATTGGCTGGGATAGCCAAGCCCCCGCTAGCTCAACCAATCAGCTCTATTCTGCATTTTTACTGTATTTTGAACTGTCCCGCCTTTGAATTTGATTGGTCAATAGTTCTCCATAGGTTTTAATGGGTCGTTGTCGCTACTATTCTGATTGGCAGAGCTATCCAAGCCCAATCTAGCACAACCAATCAGCTCTTTTCTGCATTTTTACTGTATTTTGAACTGTCCCGCCTTTGATTCTGATTGGTCAATAGTTTTCTATAGGTTTTAATGGTTCAATGTCGCTCCTATTCTGATTGGCCGGTTTATGCCGACCAATGAGAATAGCTTTCTGAATTTGAATTACTGTATTTCCCGGCAATTTCCAATATCCTAATTCTTGAATTAGGATATTGGAAAGTGATTTTGTTGTATGTATTTTTTATTTTTAAGGTTTCAGCTCTTTTACTGAGAATGTTGAACGCCTTTATAAAGGCAATTTTTGATTCATACTCCACACCGACATGTGGAATGATTTCTCGCTGTTTTCCAGCCTGTCTCGCATCGGAACAGATTTTCGGCGCAGTCCCGCACGGCGCCTAAGTCCCGCACTGCGTCCATGTCCCCGCACTGTGCCCCACACACTAGCGAGGCGCAGGGAACTTTTCCCCGCATGTACGAGTGCACCTCCTTGGACGGCGAATCTTCGGCGCAGCGCTGCACTGCGCCTCAGTCCCCGCACTGCGCCTAACACACTGGCGAGGCGCGGCGGACTTTTCCCCACATGTCGTAGTGCACCACCTCGGGCGGCGAATCATAGGCGCAGCGCCGCACTGCGCCTAAGTCCCGCACTGCGCCTAACACACAGTCGGACTTTACATGGAATGTATGAGCGCGCCCCAGTGCCGACATAAATCAGGCGCAGATTTCGCCAGAAAACTAGCGGAAAAGCGCGCCCCGACCCAGCGAGCTTCATACATGTCGCCCTCTGTGTTTAGTCACCTCTAAGCTGTGAGAAATGAGATGCCTGAGATGGCTGTGTGTGTGAGGGCTGTCCCAGCTTCACTCTATGTGATGCCTCTCCAGTGATGGTTCTATGTACTGAGTAACTGCTAGATTCACTCTCCCCTCATATAACACAGTCTTCTACCCTGTGCTCCCCACCTATAACAGCCTTATACAGTCTGCTCTACCTCCCGCCTGATAACAGAGTGGGGAAGGAGATTGGCAGAGAGCATTTCTCACACTTGTTTAATCAGCTCAGGCTGTGTGAATAACAGCAGTTACACAAATACAGAGGTACTGGTTACAAGGAACTTATGCAGCGTGGAGCTGAGAACTCTGCAGCCATAAGCATAGCAGGAGGTCTGCAAAGCTGACATCCTCTCCCTTCCCCTGCTAACACAGAATGATGATATCACAACTCTTTAGTGAGGTGAGACTCGCCTCCTGTGAGGAGATACACGCCTACTGAGAGAAGAGACTCGCCCCTGTACTTGAAACTGATAGAAACAGCTCAAGTGTATGAGAGCTTCAAATGATAAAACTGTTACGGGTGTCCCTGCGACCCCCGTGTCGGGTCGCAGGCACACCGGCACCTCCGACTCGTCCTCAGCTGCGGCCGACGCCACAGCCCGGTACTCGGGTTGCGGGCGCTCCGGCAGCTCTGAGTCCTACTTACCTCGCCACGCTCCTGTTTCCGTCCCGGCGTGCTTCTGCTGCCGGCCGGGTGCACATGACACTACAGGCAAATTTAAAGGGACAGCGCACCGTTAATTGGTCTCACCGGGCGCTCACCCTATTTAAGCCCTGCCCCTTCCTTAGCACCTTGCCGAATCCATAGTGCCCTGTGCCTAGAGAGGAAGCGTTCCTGAGTATCTTGTTTGTCTACTGTGTACCGTACCTTCTGCCTCCGTCCCTTGACCACGAACCATTGCCGCCTGTCCTGACCTTCTGCCTGTCCCCGACTACGAACCACTGCCGCCTGTCCTGACCTTCTGTTTGTCCCCGACTACGAGCCTGCTTCACGTTTCTGTACCGCGCCACACCTCAGCTGCCACCACAAGCAAGTCACATCAGGGCTAGCGACCTGGTAGCAATCCGCCGCAGCAAGTCCATCCCGCTTTGCGGTGGGCTCTGGTGAAAACCGGACCTACTTAGACTCCGCTCCCTGGCGTGGCTTACACCATCGCTTGTGGTGGTCCAGAGGATCCACTACCACGTCCGTTACAGTTCTATTCGGCCTTGGATCCCGCCAAGGTGCCTCTACCGAGCGTCTCTGACATCACCACCATCGTCGTCCAACAGTCAAAAAAGATCACTCAGCAGGCGCAGAAGCTTAACCAGCTGTCTACTATAAAGCAACAGCTCCTCGCTGCGCAGCAGCAGCAGTCGGCTGCCGTGGCTCCTTCTGTGGCTGCCGCTCCGGGGATGTCCTAAACTCCCGTTGTCCATGCCGATGAAGTTTGATGGGGACCCAAAAGCCTGCAGGGGCTTCATCACCCAGTGTTCCCTCCACGTGGAACTTATGGCAGGCTTTAAAAAAACATTCTCCATTCGGAAAGCTGCTACAAATGGGACCGAGGCGATCCAGTCACTGCTGATCTTGTGACATTCCTGCAGGAGTTCCGCAGTGTCTTCGAAGAGCCTGCCCGTGCTTCGTCTGCCGAGACCGCATTGCTGAATCTGCAGCAAGGGAACTCCTCCGTAGGTGACTACGCCGTGCAATTCCGCACACTATCTTCGGAGCTGGCTTGGAACGATGCAGCGTTGTGCGCCACCTTTAAGAAAGGCCTCTCCAGCCAGATTAAGGATGCTCTCTCTGCCAGGGACCCTCCATCTTCATTAAGCGAGCTCACCCACTTGGCGACCCGGATTGATATCCGTTTCTCGGAGAGACGAGAGGAGCTCCGCCAAGAGCGTGAACCGATCCAAACAAGTCGGCCTCCACTGCCTTCTTCACAGCCAGTTACAGAAGAGGCCATGCAAGTGGACCGAGCTCACCTGACACCGGAAGAACTGACTCGACGACGTGAGAAGAACCTATGCCTCTACTGTGGTAGCCCCGAACATCTCCTCAGGGGTTGTCCGCTCAGTCCGCAACGTCCGGGAAATGCACGCACCTAGGCTTCGTGGGAGAGGCGTCCCTAGGTGTGAACAATCCCTCTCCTCGGCTTATGCTGCCATCACAACCAATTCTGGGATTTCGTTTCAAGTGGCTGCCTTCTTGGATTCCGGATCTGCCGGGAATTTTATGGATGCTGCTTTGGTGGCCAAGTATCGTCTCTCTGTGGTCCGCTTAGACCAACCCTTGGTCATCTCGTCCGTTAGTGGCGAACTCTTCGGTGACTCCATCCTTTTTCCGGACTGAACCGGTTGTCCTACAAGTCGGAGCTTTACACAAGGAGAAGATTGCATTCTTCGTGCTACCCCGGTCTTCCTCGGCTGTCCTCCTGGGGCTTCCGTGGCTGCAGCATCACGCCCCCATGCTCGACTGGAAGACGGGCGAAGTTTTGCGTTGGGGTCGAGATTGCCAGTCTTGCTGCCTATCGGGACTTTGCCGGGTGCACCCCATTTCTCCACAGTCTCCTCTCAAGCCCTTACCAGGCTTGCCACCACCATATCAAGACTTTCGGGACGTCTTCTCCGAGAAGCAGGCGGACACTCTACCTCCCCATCGTCCCTACGATTGTCCTATAGACCTGCTGCCCGGGACTAGTCCACCCCGGGGTAGGGTCTATCCACTCTCGATACCCGAGACTCAGGCTATGTCGGCCTATATTAAAGAAAACTTACAAAAGGGCTTCATCCGCAAGTCTACTTCTTCGCCAGGTGCCGGATTCTTCTTTGTGGAGAAGAAGGATGGTTCCTTACGACCCTGCATCGACTACCACGGCCTCAACAAGATCACTATCAAAAAGCAGTATCCTTTACCATTGATTACTGAACTCTTCGATCGTCTCCACGGAGCTAAGGTCTTCTCCAAGTTGGATTTGTGGGGGGCATATAATCTCGTCCGGATCCAAGAAGGTGACAAGTGGAAGACGGCCTTCAATACTCGTGATGGGCACTTCGAGTATTTAGTGATGCCCTCTGGCTTGTGCAATGCTCCAGCAGTCTTCCAAGAATTTGTCAATGACATTTTTAGAGATCTCCTGTATGTCTGCGTGGTTGTCTACTTGGATGACATTCTGGTCTGGAGACCCACCAGTCGCATGTGCGCCAGGTCCTGAAACGCCTGCGTGAGAACCATCTTTATGCCAAGCTAGAAAAGTGCCTATTTCACCAAACTACACTCCCGTTCCTCGGATATATAATCTCGGACAAGGGCCTGCAGATGGACCCCACTAAACTCTCCGCCGTTCTACACTGGCCACGACCTGTCGGCCTCTGGGCCATACAACGCTTCTTGGGCTTTGCAAATTACTACAGGCAGTTCATCCCACATTTCTCAATGTTGGTGGCACCGATTGTGGCTCTTACCAAAAAGCATGCCAACCCGAAACTGTGGCCACCAGCCGCCGAAGAAGCCTTTTCCAAGCTGAAAGTAGCATTTGCCTCTGCACCTGTGTTGTCTCGGCCTGACACCGAGAAACCCTTTGTGAGTAGTCAGTTCAAAGGCAAGCAGATGCACAGGGAATAACGTCCAAATAAAACAATATTTATTGTGCAGTCCACAGGAATCAAACAGAAATTCAACTTATCTTCAGTATAACAGGAATCCATATAACATGCAGTCCTTACTTCAGGAATCCAAAGGCAATGGGTTATGCTCACCCACACACACCTTCAGGTTTACACGGCCTCATAGCACGGCAGTCCACAGCTTCTGGTGGTCCAGAAGCACACCACCTGACTTCCTGCACCAGCTGCCTTTTATTTGGCCGGTAAGACCTGAGCTGGAGTATTGGAGCGGCCGTCCCACCCAGACTCTTGGGCCGCTCCATAAAAAACCCTACAAAGAAAACTGCTCAGCAGCAATAACTGTTGCTGGCATCACGCTAAATGGGTTTTTTATATCACCGAGGCCAGCCAGCACGGGGATAAATACCTCTGACCCTTCTACATACCCCCCCCCTCTGCCCAAAGCAGAGGGGTTGGGCACCTTCTGCCACCATACAATGCACCCTTGAGAGGGCATCGGCATTACCATGCATATTCCCTGGTCTGTGTTCCACAGAAAACCGGAAGTCTTGAAGTGCCAGGAACCATCTAGTGACCCAGGCATTGTTACCCTTTTTCTCTCACAATCATTTTAAGGGTCTGTGATCTGACACCAGCTTAAATTTCCTAACTAGCAGGTAGTATCTCAACGCATCCAGGGCCCACTTGATGGCTAAACACTCTCGCTATAATATTTTTTCTCACATGAGGACAATTTACTGCTCAAGTATACAATTGGGTGTTCATCCCCATTTATCTCTTGGGACATGACAGCCCCCAGCCCTACAATAAATGGTTTGGATAAATCAGGGGCCACCAACACTGGCTGTTTACAGAGAGCTTGCTTCAGGTCCTGAAAAGCCTGCTCTGCTTCTAGGGACCACTTTATCATGGCCAATTTTGTGCCCTTAGTGTGGTCCGTCAAGGGCACTGCAACCTGGGCAAAATTTGGGATGAACCTTCTGTAATATCCCACTATCCCCAAGAAGGCCCTGACCTGCTTTTTCGTGAGGGGTTGAGGCCAGTTCTCGATCCCTCCATCTTATTTATTTGGGGCTTAATCTCACCTCTGCCCACTATATAACCCAGGTATCTGGCTTTCTCCAAGCCCATGGCACATTTGTTGGGGTTTATAGTGAACCCGGCCTCCCTTAGAGCATCCAGCACTGCTTGTACCTTAGGCAGATGACTCACCCAGTCCCTGCTAAAAATGACAATGTCATCAAGGTAAGCAGCTGCATACTTCCTATGGGGATGTAATATACGGTCCATGGGCCTCTGGAAAGTAGCTGTTGCTCCCTGCAATCCAAACGGCATCCGTACATACTGGTACGCCCCGTTTGGTGTGTCTTCTCCCTAGCTTCTCTAGACAGCGGGATTTGCCAGTACCCTTTTGTTAGATCTAACATGGTAATATAGCGGGCTGGCCCTAGCCTCTCAATTAGTTTGTCTACCCGGGGCATAGGGTAGGCATCGAACTTAGACACCTCATTGAGTTTGCGGAAGTCATTGCAAAACCTCCATTCCCCGTTCGGTTTTGGTACCAGGACTATTGGACTGGACCAGCCACTCTTGGACTCCTCTATTACCCCTAAATCTAACATCCGCTTCACCTCATTGGCCACTATTTCCCGGCGGGCTTCAGGGATCCTATAGGGTTTCATATGCACCCGAACATGTGGTTCAGTCAGCACCTCGTGCTCAATGCCCTTTACCAGCCCTGGCACCTCTGAGAACAGGTCCCTGTTACGCTGCAACAACTCCCTACATTGCTGCTTCTGGGAAGGGGAAAGGGTCTCAGCAATTTTGACCGCTGCAATATCTGGGCCTGGTTGGGTCACCAAACAGGGTTCTGGGGGAGGATCTCTTTCCCTCCATGGTTTGAGCAAATTCATGTGGTATACCTGCAGGGGCTTTCTCCTACCAGGTTAATGTATGCGGTAATTGACGTCACCCACTTTCTCCACCACCTCGTAGGGACCCTGCCATTTTGCCAGGAATTTGCTCTCTACGGTGGGTACCAACACAAGAACCTGATCCCCCAGTCTGAACTCTCGGAGTGTGGCTGACCAATTGTATACCCGGGACTGTGCCTCTTGGGCCTGCAGGAGATGTTTTCTTACAATGGGCATTACATTAGATAGCCTATCCTGCATCTGCACAACATGTTCAATGACATTCTTGTATGGGGTGGCTTCACTCTCCCAGGTCTCCTTCGCAATGTCAAGTAAACCGCTGGGGTGTCGCCCATACAAATGCTCAAATGGGGAGAACCCAGTAGACGCTTGTGGCACCTACCTGATGGAAAATAACAAGTACGGCAATAAACAGTCCCAGTCACGTTCATCCTTCTCTACCACCTTTCTTAACATAGATTTTAAGGTTTTATTAAACCTTCCTACTAAATCGTCGGTTTGAGGGTGATAAATCGGGGTCTGCAACTGTTTAATTTTTAGGACTTTACACAGGTCCCTAATCACCTTGGACATAAATGGTGTCCCTTAGTCCGTCAAAATCTCCTTAGGCAGCCCTGTACTGAAGAATATAAAAAACAGTTCCCTGGCAATGGATTTAGAGGACGTATTTCTCAAGGGCACCGCTTCTGGGTACCGGGTCGCATAATCCACGACCACTAAAATATATTGGTGGCCTCTCGCCGACCTCACCAGGGGCCCCACCAGATCCATAGCAATCTGTTCGAAAGGGACTTCTATTATGGGCAACGGAACCAAAGGGCTCCAAAAATGGGCCACCGGGGATGTTACCTGGCACACGGGACAGGACTGGCAAAAGTCCTTTATTTCCCTGAAACACCCTGGCCAGTAGAACCTTTGTAATACCCCGTTCCTGGGTTTTGTCCACCCCAACAAATGGGAATGGGCCAGGTCTAGGACCATGCGCCTGTAGGGCCCAGGTACAAGGAGTTGCTCTATGACCTCCTCCCTGACTTTGGTCACCCGGTAAAATAAATTATTATTTACTGCAAAGTGGGGCGCTCGTCTGCCCCTGGCTCTTGGTGAACACCATCTAGTACGGTGACATTCTCTAATGCCCCTTTTAAAGTTAGATCCCTGAGCTGGGCGGTTCCAAAATTTTCCCTGGATACCCCCAAGTCGGGTACATGGGTCTCAGGGGTTGGCTCCTCCTCCTGATCTCCCACCAATACGGACATAGGGAAATTATCAGGGGTTTCAGCCCCCACATTACCTGTAGCCTCTTGGTCGCGGGGACGGTTATGCGGCCCTGACTTGGACCACAGGTCCCAGAACAAGGGAAAGTCCCAACCCACAATAATAGGGTGCAACAAGTTGGTGACAACACCGACGGGGTGTGATATGGTAGTCCAGCCGGTGCCAATGTCCACTTGAGCCACAGGGTAATGCTTGGTGTCGCCATGGATACACACCACCCCCAACCGTTTCCCAGGGATCAGTACATGCGGGAGTGTGGCCTTCAGCAGGGTCACCAAACTCCCTGAGTCCAGGAGTCCAGTCACATAAGTGCCATTAATTGAGACTTGGCACACCTGGGGGCCCTCCCCTTGGCTGGGTATAGCGCTGCAGACAGGGTGTGCAAACCACGAGCAGCACCGGCCTATAGCGCACTCCATAGGCTCCGTGGACACTGGGCGGCTATGTGACCAGGGTTCTGGCATCTCCAGCAGATGATGTCACGGCCAGGACCCCTTGACCTGAGGTCAGTCCCCGTCCTGACTTGAGGACGCGCCTCCACAGTGGTCTTAGGTCCCTTCTTGGGGCTGTCACTACCCCTCCCGGCACCCCAGTACTGCGACCTCGATCTCCCTGACTCACTCAGGGAGGTCTCTATGGCCACATAACGCTCAACGAGCCCCACAAGCTCGTCCACACTCTGGGGATCCCCCTGTGCCACCCAGCACTGTATGGGCCTAAGGAGCGAATGTACAAACCTGTCCATGACAACCCGCTCGACCATTTGGACAGGAGTACAGGTCTCCGGTTGAAGCCACTTCTGGACGAGATGCAACAGGTCGAACATCTGGGATCTTGTTGGCTTGTCCTTGCTATATCCCCAGCGATGCACCCGTTGCGCCCAGACGGCCAGTGTTACTGCCAGTCGCGCCAGATTTTCGGCCTTGAGCTTCCCATACTCTTTGGCGTCCTGCATCGTCAAGTCAAAATAGGCCTTCTGAGGGGTGAGGACCTCGGCCCACTGCTCTGGAGGTAACTTTTCCCGGTCAGCTACCCTCTCGAAGACCGTCAGGAAGGCCTCAACTTCATCCTCTGGCGTCATTTTTTGTAACGCCTCGCGTACGTTTCTCCTGGCGTTGCGGTTCTCCCCTGGCGTTGGGGTGGCCTCCACCTCTCTGACTCTGACCGACGTAGTTAACACCGCCATCTGCTGAAGAAGTAGCTTGTTGGTCTTTTGCTGTGCTCTCACAGTCTCCGTGTGAGCTTGCTGCTGCTGTGCTTAAGCCTGGACCAGGTGCTTGAGTAGCTCCTCCATGTTTTCAGACTGTTTGTTTAACCCTGTTGCTGCCTTGACCCAGGACATGCACTCCTTATTTCAGGGACATTGCCCGCATCCGAGACACCAATTGTGAGGTGTCAGTTCAAAATCAAGCACATGCACAGGGAATAATGTCCAAATAAAACAATTTTTATTGTGAAGTCCACAGGAATCAAACAGAAATTCAGCTTATCTTCAGCATAACAGGAATCCATACAACATAAAGTCCTTACTTCAGGAATCCAAAGGCAATGGGTTATGCTCACCCACAAACACTTTCAGGTATACACAGCCTCACAGCATGGCAGTCCACAGCCTCTGGTTGAAGGTCCAGAAGCACACCACCTGACTTCCTGCACCAGCTGCCTTTTATTTGGCTGGTAAGACCTGGGCTGGAGTATTGGAGCGGCCATCCCACCCAGACTCTTGGGCCTCTCCATAAAAAACCCGACCAGGAACCTACAAAGAAAACTGCTCAGCAGCAATAACTGTTGCTGGCATCACACTAAATGGGTTTTTTATATCACCGAGGCCTGCCACCTCGGTGATAATACCTCCCGTCTATGACGGAACCTCTGACCCTTCTACACCTTCTTCTTAGAAATAGACGCCTCTTCCGTGGGGGCTGGGGCGATCCTCACCCAAAGGCAAGACTCGGACCTGTGGATTCTTTTCCAGAACATTTTCACCTGCGGAAAGGAACTATACCATCAGGGATCGGGAGCTTCTGGCCATTAAGCTCGCTCTGGAGGAATGGCGCCACCTCCTGGAAGGTGTTCGATTTCCCGTGAATATCTACACTGACCACAAAAATCTCCTCTACCTCCAGACAGCGCAACATCTCAACCCACGCCAAGCAAGGTGGTCTCTGTTCTTCACCCGGTTCAATTATGTTTTCCATTTCCGACCAGCAGAGAAGAACGTCAAGGCCGATGCCCTTTCCCGTGTCTCTGACGTAAGTGGAGAAGAGGAGTCCACTGTACATTGTACCTCCAGAATGTCTGATATCTGCAGCTCCCATAACCCTCCAACGCGCACCTCCAGGTAAGTCGTATGTGCGCCCTGCGCTCCAGCTAAGGATTCTGAAATGGGGCCACTGCTCTCGTATTGCTGGACATCTGGGGGTACAGAAGTCTTGTTCGTTGATCTCCCAGTTCTACTGGTGGCCCGATCTCGCTAAAGATGTGAAGGAGTTCGTGGAAGCCTGTACCACCTGTGCCCGCAACATACTGCGCCTCAAACCTGCGGGTTTGCTACAGCCTCTGCTGGTTCCTGACAGTCCCTGGGGTCACATTGCCATGGACTTCATAACCGATCTGCCCCCCTCTGACAGTAATACAGTTATCTGGGTGGTCACAGACCGTTTTTCGAAAATGGCACACTTTGTTCCCTTGCCCAGTCTCCCTTCTGCTCCTCCACTCGCCAATCTCTTTTTTAAGTATATCTTCCGTCTGCATGGACTTTCCCTACATATTGTCTCGGATCGGGGAGTTCAATTCGTCTTGAGAGTTTGGCGAGGCCTCTGTTCTCGATGACAGGTGGAACTGGATTTCTCTTCCGCGTACCACCCGCAATCAAATGGGCAAGTGGAGAGAGTGAACCAAGTTTTGGGTACCTATCTCCACCACTTCGTACCCGCAAGACAAGATGATTGGTCCAGTCTATTGCCATAGGCGGAGTTTTCATATAATTCCCTGGACTCTGATTCCGCTGGGGCCTCCTCCTTCTTCATCATTTTCGGTCTGCATCCCCGCCCACCCCATCAGCTGCCCTATGCCTCGGATGTCCCTGCGGTGGATAATGTGGTCCGCGACCTATCTGCCGTTTGGAAGGAGACGTGCCAATCTCTGCTCCAGTCCTCGGCCCGTATGAAGGTCCAAGTGGACAAGAAAAGAAGACCCCCTCCTTCCTTTGTTCCGGGGATAAGGTGTGACTGTCTGCCAGGTATGTCCGCTTTAAAATCCCTAGCTACAAGCTGGGTCCCCGGTTTTTAGGCCCCTTTGAAGTCCTGAGGCGCATCAATCCGGTGGCCTACAAACTCTGTCTCCCTCCAACTATGCGCATCCCAAATTCCTTCCATGTCTCCCTGTTGAAACCAGTCTTCCATAACCAGCTCTCTCGGTCAGTAGTCCCCCCATCTCCCGTAGCTGGCCCCACCAATGTTTTTACCGTCAAAGAAATTTTGGCCATGAAGACGGTTAGGGGGAGACGATTTTTTTTGGTCGACTGGAAGGGATTTGGGCCGGAGGAAAGGTCGCGGGAGAACATCCTGGATCGGGGCCACTTGTCTAGGTTTATGCAGGCCAGAAAGAGGGGGAGGCCAAAGGGGGGTACTGTTACGGGTGTCCCTGCGACCCCCGTGTCGGGTCGCAGGCACACCCGCACCTCCGCCTCATCCTCGGCTGCGGCCGACGCCGCAGCCCGGTTCTCGGGCTGCGGGCGCTCCGGCAGCTCTGAGTCCCACTTACCTCGCCGCGCTCCTGTTTCCGTCCCGGCGCACACTCCTGCTACCGGCCGGGTGCGCACTCGCCCCCTAGGGCGGGCGCGCGGCACTACAGGCAAATTTAAAGGGACAGCGCGCTGGTAATTGGTCTCACCGGGCGCTGACCCTATTTAAGCCCTGCCCCTTCCTTAGCACCTTGCTGAATCGATAGTGCCCTGTGCCTAGAGAGGAAGCGTTCCTGAGTATCTTGTTTGTCTACTGTGTATCGTACCTTCTGCCTCCGTCCCTTGACCATGAACCATTGCCGCCTGTCCTGACCTTCTGCCTGTCCCCGACTACGAACCACTGCCGCCTGTCCTGACCTTCCGCCTGTCCCCGACTACGAGCCTGCTTCACGATTCTGTACCGCGCAACACCTCAGCTGCCACCGCAAGCAAGTCCCGTCAGGGGTAGCGACCTGGTAGCAATTCCCCGCAGCAAGTCCATCCCGCTTTGCGGCGGGCTCCTGTGAAAACCGGACCTACTTAGACTCCGCTCCCTGGCGTGGCTTACACCATCGCTTGTGGTGGTTCAGAGGATCACTACCACATCCGTTACAAAAACCCCTTTAAAGCACAATGTTTCACAAGAAAAGAAGCTCTGAATCACATGGATAGGTAAAACAATTAAAAAGCAATTCCCACATAAAGTGACACATGTCAGATTTGAAAAATGTAGCCCAGTCATAGAGTTCAAAACGGTCTGAGGCGGTAAGGATTTGAAAGTCATGTTTAACGATATCTTATTGCATTCTTTAATAGTGTTTTGGTTTCTCTTGGTTGGAGTGTTATAAGCTTTCTTTGATGATTGCATTGTTTCTAAAATTCATAAGCTGTATCTACTGTTTCTTTTTACAATACTGACTTTTCCCATTTTCCATATTATGTGAAACATATAGACCAGTTGTAACTTGGAACACAAGCCCTACAGCGCTATCAGTCAAAGTATTATGTTATTTTTCATAAGGCTGTTTAATGAAAAATACACTGTCTAATTATTAGTATTACTTTGGAAGGGAAGATCTCTCCTTAGGGAGAGCACCGAACGAACGGCTTGTAGAGTTTTTGTTTTGCCTTTTCGCCCTCTACTTAGCATCTGCAAATCACAAGGCATTATGGGAAAGGGGCTGAGAAGCCCACAGCGCCCTCTGTTGGTTGTAACAAATCCTCAATTTGCTTTTGACCCATCGAGTCTTGAGAAAGCAAAAAGGATTTTTTAGCCAAGCCAGTATCTCTCATCTACAGACAACGCTGTTTCGGGATTTTTGTCCCTCTTCAGTGCAGAGTAGAGAAGATACTGGCTGGCTGTGTCGCAGGCATCGGTTAGCTTCGGAAGGGAAGATCTCTCCTTAGGGAGAGCACCGAACGAATGGCTTGTAGAGTTTTTGTTTTGCCTTTTCGCCCGCTACTTAGCATTTGCATATCACAAGGCATTATGGGAAAGGGGCTGAGAAGCCACAGCGCCCTCTGTTGGTTGTAACAAATCCTCAATTTGCTTTTGACCCACCGAGTCTTGAGAAAGCAAAAAGGAATTTTTAGCCAAGCCAGTGTCTCTCATCTACAGACAACGCTGCTTCGGGATTTTTGTCCCTCTTCAGTGCAGAGTAGAGAAGATACTGGCTGGCTGTGTGGGAGGCATTGGGTAGCTCAGGAAGGGAAGATCTCTCGTTAGGGAGAGCACCGAACGAACGTCTTGTAGAGTTTTTGTTTTGCCTTTTCACCCTCTATTTAGCATCTGCATATCACAAGGCATTATGGGAAAGGGGCTGAGAAGCCCACAGCGCTCTCTGTTGGTTGTAACAAATCCTCAATTTGCTTTTGACCCACCGAGTCTTGAGAGAGCCTCCCACACAGCCAGCCAGTATCTTCTCTACTCTGCACTGAAGAGGGACAAAAATCCCGAAACAGCGTTGTCTGTAGATGAGAGACACTGGCTTGGCTAAAAAATCCTTTTTGCTTTCTCAAGACTCGGTGGGTCAAAAGCAAATTGAGGATTTGTTACAACCAACAGAGGGCGCTGTGGGCTTCTCAGCCCCTTTCCCATAATGCCTAGTATTACTTTGTAATTTATAACATGTATTAAGATGTGAACTATGGATGCTCCTTACCAGATTCACTCAGATAACAGCTTCAATCTTCTACTGTATAGGTGCAATTTCCCTATGCTGTCTCGCTTGAATGTATCAGATTTTGATTAGAGATGAGCGAATTTCTCAAAAATTTGTTTTGGCCGATTCGCCAAATTTTTTCCCAAAAATTTGTTTCGTTCTGAATTTATTCGTGGTTTCATTTGTCAAAGTTTGGGTGAGGCGGCATGGCTAATCTAATCTGATGCATCAGGCATTGGTGTGTGGAAATCCTGGCTAATCCATGTCTGATTCATCTTGACAAAGGTGAGTCTCTCCACATTTCAGGTGGACAAGCGAGTTCTCCTTGGGGTAACTATGGCCTCTGCCGCACTGAACATCCGCTCTGATGCCACACTATTGGCTGGGCATTACAGCTTCCTCAGTACAAACTTGGCAAGTTGCAGCCACAAATCCAGTTTGGCTGCCCAGTAGTCCAGAGGATCTTCAATGTGGAGTGGCAGGGTGCTGTCCAAGTAGGCCACCACCTGCTGGTTCAGGGTCTGCTCAAGGTGATGCTGCTGATGAGTACTGTCCTCACTAGGCGGGTGAAGAAAGCTGCTCATCAACGACTCCAGAGTCAGGTTGCTGCTGATAGAGCTGGAACTGCTCCTAACCCCCAGTGGCAGGGCTACGTGAGCGCTGAGGAACCCCTGGTCAGACCTGCGAGAGGATGGACGATGGCGCAGATAGGCAGTGACCAACTGACTACATAGGATATCTGCATAGTACTTGAGTTTGTCCTCCCTCTCGGCAGGTACAAAAAGGCCCCCATTTTGGACCAGTAGCGAGGGTTCAAGAGGGTGGAGAGCCAGAAGTCATCCCACTGCCAGATGGTGACTATTCGGCTGTCACTACCCAGACCAATCAGCATGCAGTGGGCCATTTGCACAAGTGGCTATGATGGACTCCCTGCCTCCATCTTCACTGTATACTGCCATGGTGTGTCTGGGTCATCTGCCTCGTCTTTCTCATCTCCCTCTACCTCCTCCAGCTGCTCCTGCTCCTCCTCTCCTGTCACCTGGGTAGAAAAACCACTCATTTCGCCAGACATCGCTTGTGTTCCTATGTCCCCTCCTCCAGTTCAGCCCCAACCGGACTCATGTGGCCATGAGATGTAGCCGCCACGTCTTCAGTCCCCTAACCAGACAGATTTTGCAGCGTCTGTTCCAGGACATGGAATGACATTGTTCATCCCATAATCCTGGCGAACGGCAGGTGTCACGCATGAGCTGCCACTGGCTGACATCAAAATTACACATGGGAGTACTCCTTTCTGCTTGTATCATTAAAAAATCATTAATGGCCTTTCACTGTTCATAGAGTCAGTCCAACATATGGAGACTGGAATTCCAACGGGTGGAAACGTCACATATCAGTCTGTGTTGGGGAGGCCATTCTGCCACTGCAGCTCAAGGAGGATAAGGAGCTCAACTATAAATCGGACATATTTGGCATAGAGTGCAATCTAGTGCTGCTGCAGAGAGATCCGTGTACATAAGAGACACAGTGGCAAGTGGCAGAATGTAAAATGGCTGGCCTATTTATAGGGCTGGGACATCACAGAAGCTGGATGGCTGCTGATTGGGTGCATGTCATGACATTGAGGGCGTTCCTTTCTTTCTCCCATAGTTCTTTGCCCTATGTCATGCCATGCCATTCGTGTCCTTACCACAAATCGCCAGGAAATGTGGCTTTGTTTAAAATCTAATTTTCTCCTGAAATTCAAAACGAATTCCACTTCATCAGATTCGATTCGCTCATCCCTAATTTTGATAACATAAA
>JAODAL010048545.1:0-28912 GCA_025379985.1 Phyllomedusa bahiana | reverse complement strand
ATCTTGAAAATTTGGTTCTGGGGGTGTACCATTTACGACTAGCCTCCCTGACACTCTACCCTCTACCCTTCTTTCTTACTGTAACCCATCTAGCTGCCTTATAGTCCTGCACCTCCATGCTACCACCCTCCTTGGACCATATCAACACCTCGTAGGTTATGCACAGTTGGGGCATCCGGGCTCGCTCCAAGTTGGCCAAGGCTCTCAGTGTCCCACTTGCCTCATTTAGATCCAGGATCCTGGCTTCTAAATGTTGCAGTGTGCACAACATCTTGCACAGCATTGATGACCCCCTCGAACTGTTGCTTTCAAGGATGGCATACATTGCACAGGTTTGTGCACTGGGACATCAGTCACAACATGTAACTCAATGGGAATGTTACCAACAAAGATATATGACTAAATTAAAATAAAAAGTAATACAATACTGTCCCCTCTAAACTCTCCCAATCTAAAGTTCTCTCAATCTCAAGTCTCCACACTTAAAAGAAAAAACACACTTTTAAAGAATAACACTCGGCAAGACTCGTTCACCGCTCATCAAATGCTATAGCTTTAAAAACCTTACCCACAATGCAGTTTGCTGTGGCTGCAAACTCTCCTTCAGAAGCAAAAGATACTAATATTCATTGTAGGGCGCAACTATAATCTACGCGAGGAGGCGGCGTGTAGGGCCCTATATACCAATCTACTTTATGAGGAGAGACTAGATACCTAGCCGACCCGGGGCACCTATATACCCTAGTCTATCTACTTAGTGGAGACGTGATACCTATCTAATGAGGGGCTATAATAACCTAGCCTACTAATATATCAAGGTCTTTATAAATTATCTACCTGCTGGAGAAGTTATATACCTATCTATTGGGGGGCTATATTCCTTCCCTATCTACTGAAGTGTTGGCTATATTCTTCCTATATACTGTGAAGGTGCCTATATACTTTAATTATCTACTGGAGAGCCACATAAGCATATCTACCCTAACGCCTACGGTATAGCCTATTTACCTAAATACATACTCTAATGTGGGTACTACATACCTTACTTACTGTGGGGGGGGGGGGTCTATAAACCTCCCTATCTAATGGGATCCATATAGTAATGATGGATGACTCCCCATCCCCCACAGCAGGCACCCAGCTTTTCTATCATAGCAAAGCGGGTTGCTGTGGTGGATGGGGCATCACCATGCTTTCATGGGTACTGAATATCTTATCTAGCATATATACAATTCACAAAATGTTAGGGATAATTTGTCTTTTGTTTGAACATTTAAGGACTGAACATACAATGTCTTGAAAAAATGTTTAATGAAATAAATGTAGACCATCTCTTAACTTAGAATGCACATGTCCAACTGATTAATGTTTCAGTAATTTTTGCGACAACTTTCTGACCTCAAACTTAATGGCAACATTTACAACAGATTTTGGATATCCCTGAATCGTTCGAAAAATTTAGTAGATCAATTGAATTAGGATTTAAACATCCTCCTCATCATAATGTTTACATTTTGACATCATAAGACCCAATACAATATCCCATAAACAATTGATCAACAGTACCTCACCATTGCGAGCTTCAGCAGGATGATCTAGACGTAGTGTCCACTGAGCAGCTTAGAGTGTCACAGAGAGTGTCGTATAGGTCACAGAAAGGCAAAGAGATAACGTCCTTTGGCTACATGACATACCACTGATAATCTGCAACATTGTAAGCAATGCCCTTCAGAATCAAGATGATGAATGCCACACAACTCCAGGCATGTTTAAGGGAGGTTAGAGGCACTCATGTGTCATGTCAGATCATTTGTAACCATTTACATCAGCATGGTCTACATGCTAGACAACCGGGAACGGTATCTAACCACACCACCAGGCACAGGCATCATCATCTTGCATGAGCCAAGGAGCACCTACGCTGGAGGAGGACCAGTGGTCCTCAGTGGCTCTTCAGTTAACAAAAGTCGATGGCACTCTAGCAGAAATGAAGGCCGCGTGCAATGATGCTGGTAAATGGCTGTTATTATTGTAGTCAGGTGTGTCTGGTCAATACAGTAATTTCCCTACACTTTGTTGAAGGGGTACAAGTGACAATCCTAGCGAGCGCGAGCGCGAGATAGAATAACATAATTAATCCAGTCAGTGTTCCTCTGCATGAACAACTCTAATGTGATGGTCCACTTCTGGGGAAGCTGTGGGCTGGTATTTCACGGGTGGGAAGGAACCAATATCCATGGACCTTTCTATTTTGCAAGTATCATCCTGCAGCCTCCAGTTTTATCTTGGCTGGTTAGGATAAATGGGGGACCACACTTTTTTTTTATTGATTTGTTTAATTTAACTTGATTTAAAAAACAACATGGGGTCCACCCATTTTTCATAACCAACCACATTAAAACCAGTACTGGGCAGGCTGATAGCCATCAGGATGAAGAAGGTCCATGGATGTTGGGCCCTTCCCATCCTAAAAATACCAGCCCATCGTCCACTCAAACAATGAACCATCCCCGTCCGCACCACCCTCCCAGCCCCCCCGACCCCCCCCGGGCAGCACACACACACCACCAACCCCCCACCCCCCCCCCCGAAAGGTCATGTTTCTGATGGTTACCCAGTTCTTCCTACTATCCCTAGTTGCCTGGTCTAACTGGGGTAATAGTGACAGGTGTGTCACCCCTTGGTGTGGCTTGAGGTGATACGAACTGGGGCAGCTATTTGGTCAACCTTATCATGGTTTCTTTGACTTTTTTTGGTCCCCTGATGAACCCGCTTTATTAATAGTCGGGGAAACACGTTGGGTAAATCAATAGTCTTTTTGGGTTACTTTTTGGAATATATTTATACTATCTATATATACCCCAAGTTTTTATAATAATTCATGTACTGCATTAGGGCATTGGTAGCTCTTTTGAATAGAGATTAGGTATCCAGTATGAGGCCGTCCCTTTTGGAACCGTGACCCCATTTTATCACTAGGATAGATTAGGGTCTTAATAGGGCAAGCTTTACATATCCTTTTCAACTTGTTTTCAATACAAGATATCATCGTGGGCTTACCTATAAGCATTTTTTTGGACCCAGAACCTGTGTGGAACAATAAATACCAAGCGAGGTGGAGTGAGTATTTACATGATTAGCTATATGTTTACTCATTTGTACATGTACTAACTGTAATATTATTATACCCTGTGCAGCTTTTAAATACTGATTATGTCGAGTTAGGATTATTGTATTTTTTAAAAGACTTGTGTATTAAAAGTTTTAGTATTTTGATTCAGGGTTTCTATTTTTTGGCAGTGATTTGTTTAATAGTGACAGGGGGTTAATGTCAGCCTTAAGGGTGACAAAAACACAGAGTTGGCTGACACCAAACCCTAGCAATAGCAACAGGTAATATAATTTAAATAAACACTTCCTGACACTATCCCACATTGACCATTTTCTTTAAGAAATTGCTCCAACCTTGATCCAATGTAGTCCAACAAATCTGATGTAGTTCAAAGGGGAAACCTATAGTTAAATAGAAACACTACAAAATACATGACAGTACTAAACTCCCTTCACTGCAGTCTCTGAAAATCATTATTGCAGCTCATCTTCTGGGAGTGCTGGAAACAGCCACACACTATGATCCTTGGGGTACAGGCCACAGCTGCGAAGTGATCTCTAGGGGGTTGAAGTTTAAACTATATCCTGTACACCCTCTATTGTCCCTATCCACAACCCTTGTGTTATGTGGATAATGCAACCCTCACTTATCAACCTGCAACTCCTAACATACACACCCCACCTATCACTAGAAGGGGAGTTTGTACAGAGGTGGGGAATGGGTAGAGAGGTGCTGGAAAAATGAGGATTCTAAAATGTTTGTGTGGCGAATTCTGCAGAGATGAGGGGTCATTATGGTGGTCTAGGCAGAAAAGAAAAAGGTGGAGGAAAAAGAAAACTCTGATCAGAGATGTCACTTGTAAGTCACTGGCTATAACTGCACTGTAATCCCTTAAAAGTCAGCAGAGCATCTGTATGCAATTGGTAGACATGTTTGGTGGCATTTGGTCATGGTTTCGCAGTATTGTTTGGTCCTTAGGTAGTAATATTATTGGGTCTTGGTATTTTTGGTATGGCATTTTTTCTACATGTATAAATGTACACCAGCCTTCTATTACGGAGTTATCCCGCTACATAGAACCTTACAGGCAACATGACACACTCGTACATCATGTGTTAGTAAAGGGTTAAGGCTGGGCATCTGGAAATTTATACAGGGGTGTATGGAGGGTATAGTATCTGGAGACCTGTGTGTGCTGTGAATAATAGTTTAGACTGAATTATTTTGGCAGTGGATAACCAGAGAAGAAATTGGCAGAGAGGATAAGCAGAGGAGTAACAAGAAGAGAGGTGGATCAGCAGCAAAGTTGAGGATGGATTGTAGGGGAGCAAGAGTGTTGAATTAGAGGCCATAAAGAATGATATTACAATAGTCTAAGTACATACTTAGGGTTTCTCAAGCTTATTAGTAATAGTTAGAGATGGGCGAATTTCTCAAAAATTCGATTCGGTCACTTCGACAAATTTTCCGACAAAATTCGTTTCGTTCCGAATTACTTCGCACGAATCGTCGATTAAAAAGGCAGGCTATTTCTCAGGCTCAACAAGCCTGCAGGGTGCTGTACAACGTTTTGCCTTCTTAAATATGCAGAGGGAGCTTGGTTTGGTCTTCATACAATGTTGTGTTTTATTATGACACACAGATGACTTGCCGCCTGGCTCTTAGAATCACTTCACTATAAAATTCCTCTGGCCACTTAATAGTGCAAAACTGACCAAAAAACTGAAGCGGGAATGTAGCCTGATAAAGTCATGCCAGCAAAAGCTGGAAAAAAGCAAGCTGATAGGCTCAGGTGGCAACATTATTGACAGAGTGTGGAGGTGACTTTGCCGAAACAGCAGCATGAGGAAAGAGCAGTGGCACAAATGACATTCTGGAGGGCAAAACAGAGGAAGCCACAGAATGGCACAATGACTGTAGAGCGGAGGTCACGGCGGCAGCAGCATTAGGTCAGTCAGTAGGCACAATGACATTCTGGACGGCGGTCAAAACAGTATTCGGCCACAGAGTGGCACAATCACACAGTGTGGAGGTCACGGCGTGCAGCAGTATCATGAGGTCAGGCAGTGGCACAATGACATTCTGGAGGTGCAAAACATATTAGGCACAAGATTGGCACAATGACTGAAAGTGAGGTCACGGCGGCAGGCAGCATGAATCAGGCAGTGGCACAATGTGACACAGTTTGAGGGACACGGGCAACAGCACAGCAGCATCATGAGGTCAGACAGTGGCACAATGACACGGTGTGGAGGACACGGCAGTCAAGCCACAGCATCAGGCATGAGGGACAGACAGTGGCACAAAGAACATTCTGGAGGTGCAAAAAAAGGAGTAGGCCACAGAGTGCATGCATGACAGAGATTAGAGGTGACGCGGCAAGAGCAACAGCATGAGGTCAGAGAGTGGCACAATGGAACACAGTGTGGAGGTGAACCGCAGCAGCATACAGCAGCAGGCAGCAAGAGTCATAGAGATGGTCACAATAGACAGAATGTTGAGGTGTTGGCCAATACCAGTCCCTGGTATAGATGTGGTAGGCAATGGAGAAACTGGCAGCATGATGTGTAGGCATCAGGCGGGTGGCGGCATCAAGAATAGTGGCTGAGGCAGTATTTTGAACCCAGACTGACGCCTAAGGCATTGGTGTGTGAAATCCTGTCCGATCCACGCCTGATTCATCTTGACAAAGGTTATCTTCCACATTTCCCGTGGACAATCGGGTCTCCTTGGGGGTAATTGATCGGGCCCCCGTCGCATCTGAACACCCGCTCTGATGGCCACACTACTGGCCGGAGCAGGACAGCTTTCTCCACTGCAAAACTCAGGGCAAGTTGCGGCCACACATCCAGTTTGGCTGCCCAGTAGTCCAGCGATCTTCTAACTGGTGGGTGGCAGAGTGTCTGTCGGCAAGTAGGCCACCACCTGTTGGTTCAGACTGGCTCCAGTCCTGCTGCTGCTGCTCGCTGGCGACACCCTCCTCACTAGGCGGGTGATAGGAAGCTGTTTCATCAGTGACTGCCAGACTAGGTTGCTGCTGATGGAGCTGGTACTGACTGCTTCCCACCCCCCCACCTTCCCTGCCATCAGCCGCGGCATAGTACGTAAGGGCGCTGAGGAACCCCCTGGTCAGACCTGTCAGAGGAAGGATGATGCCACACATAGGCAACGGCCAACGACTATGGAGGATATCCGCCTATAGTATTTAGTTGTCCTCCCTCTCAATAGCTGGGAAAAAGGCTCCCATTTTGGACCGGTAGGCGAAGGGTACCAATAGGGTAGAGAGAGCCAGAAGTCATCCATCTGCCGGATTCTGACTATTCGGCTGTCACTAGTCCCAGGCAAATAAGCATAGCTGCGGTCGCGCGAGCATGCCCAAGTGACTCCGAGGGGCCTCCCTGCACTCCATTTCCACTGTATACTGCCACTTTGCTTGGGGTCATCTGCCTCGTCTTCCTCATCTCCATCCACCTCCTCACAGCCACTGTTCCTGCTGCCTCCCTCTCTTGTCACCTGGGTAGAAAAAATCCACTCATTTGAACCAGACAATACTTCTGCTTCCAAGTCCTCCTCCTCCTCCATTTCAGTCCCCACCTGACTCATGTAGCCGCGAGATGTAGTCGCCACGTCTCCAGTCCCCTGCCCAGACAATTTTCAGCATTTGTTATCACAGGACATGAAGGCAGTGGAATGACGTTATTCACCCGTAGTCATTGCGACTGCCAAATAACGACGTCCTCCTCGAATGGCCTCAAACAGAACGGCAGGGTGTCTAACTGGCATAGCTGGCCACTGGCGACATCAAAGTTACACAGGGAGAGTAGCTTCTGATCCTGCCTTTCGATACAACAAAAAATCGTTAATGGGCCTTTCTCAGTTCATACAGTCGGTCCAACATGTGCAGGCTGGAATTCCAGCGGGTGGAAACATCGCATATCAGAGTGTGTTGGGGGAGGCCGTTCTGGCCAGCTGCAACTTCGATGGAGTGGTGTTTCGCCGTCTTTTTACGAATGTGCAATGCACAGTTTCCTGGACCATTTTCAGAATGTTCTGAAGATCGGTGGAAGACTTCAGGAACTCACAACCAATTGAACACTTGCCGCCATGTACATGGCGCACGGACCATCCGTCTCCTCGTGCAGCGCGTGCACCATGTTCCTCCCATTGTCCGTCACCATCGGTTTCAGTTTGCAGTTGGCGCTGGGAGAAATTCCACACATCGATTTCTTGGCTGGCATGACGTCGAAGCAGTTCCTCCGCCTGTGTGGAACTTCGTTGCGCGCGAGGCAAGCCAGGTGTAGAACTGCGTGACGCCGCTGTGGCCCTACACATGTGGTATGAGGATGTGCATGTATCTTGTGTAGGCTGAGATGGGTGGTGGTGGTGGAGGAGGAGGAGCGACATTGGCGCAGGTGCAGGCAGTTTGACAACGTGGAGGATAAAGTGGCGTCTCCTGCCAAGTTGTAGGTGTGTCCTTGGCTGGAAGCACATTCAACCCAGTGGGCCAGTAAAGGACATGTTAACTAGGCCCTCACCGTAGTTACAGCCTCCAGACCTCCGGCTTCGTGCACCTTGGAACAACCGATAACTCAAGGACTGACCCACCTTTCTGTTCTACATATTTTATGAAGTGCTGGTACTGCCTTTTTGGAAAAAGAAATTAGCGTGTCGGGATTCATCTCCTAGACCCTTGAATCCCCAGACCGTTACCCTTGCTCAACTGAGGCTATCTGGTCCTTTGGACAGCTCCAGTGCTGAACCTTGTTAGGTCCTTGTTTTCATCCAGCCTTGGCCCTGTGACATCATGGGTTTGGCCTTCCACCGCCTGGACTTCCTATTTAAGGCTCAGCCTTGAACTTCCGCCATGTGAGGTTATTGTGCATGCTATAATCTTGCTCCAGTCCACAGTTTTGCTGTCTACCGTTTATGGCAAATGTGCTTCGACCTTTGCTTTCCTTACCGACTACGCTTCCTCAGAGTGGTGCCTATTAGTCACAACTTCCTAAGACTGCTAACCAGCTCCAATCGTGACAGAATAACTCTCACCCAAATTGAGTCCGGTTGTGAACACCCAGCAGGGCACAAGTAGAGCTGACTTATTGAATTTGTTGCCACTATCAGCGAAAAATTTTCAAAATTGACAAACCCTGTGCTGGATCAACAAAAGAAGTAATTGAGCTTCAAAGGCAACTTCTTGATATGCGTAACGCTGCACAGATTCAAATTCACGCATGCCTCTGCGCTGCGAAGTTTAACGGGGAACGCCACCATTACCGAGGATTCTTGAACCAACCGAATTTATTTCCATGATGGCACCTGCCCCCTTTCACCATGATAGAAAAAGAGTGCTATTTAGTATCAATCTTTCTGACAGATGAATGCTCTTGCTGGGCACTCACCTTTATGTGGAAAAGAACTAGTGACCTTCATAAGATTTAGATGACTTTATCACTGCTATGAACACAAGTGTTTTGATGACCCAAATCGTTGTTGCCACAGAGCGAGGCCAAATTACATAATCTTTTCGGGCAAGGCGGCCCTCAGTTGCTGAGAACACACAGAATTTCTTCGCTGGGTAGCTGACACCACATGGAACCCAGCGCCCAGAAAGTCCATTTAGACGAGGAATATACAGAACTGGTGAAAGATGAGCTTGTCCAGAGTTGAGGCCCCTGATAATTTTGAGGATTTTGTTCAGTCTGTGGGCATCAGAATTAGATCAGAGGCTTGGCTGAATGCGTAGAAAGGGAAAGACTGCAGGTGTTCGGAACAGTCCTACCTACTCCTTTAGCCAATCAGCATTGAACACCTACTCAAAGGGCCTTAAACTACACCTGGATCCTATGCAGATTGATGTTGTCCGAAAACCGCTTACCTGCAGCAGAAAAAAGAGAGGCGCCGTACAGAAAATTTGTGCCTCTAATGTGGGGGCTCTAGACTTAAGTCATGTAACTGTCCGCAACAATGATTCAGATGTCTATAGCCTGCACATGTGCCAAGACAGAAACAATCTTGATCTTTCTGAAGCTGCCAGATTCTGTTGTTGCAGACCATCTCATCCGTGACTGTAGACAAAGACAAATACTACTCACCAACTCTCAATTTTCATCATCCCTAAAACAAGTGATATTTGGCGAGCCATAAAATGCAATGTTCAGCCATGTTGGATTCCGTGCCGGAGTGAAATTTCTGGACTTACAATTTCACTTGATAATAACATTGGTGAGCAGTAACAAAATCCACACCATTTTTGAAAGTGGAGAACTGTTGATGGTTATCAACCTTTACATCTGGGACCTGATAACTCATGAGACAACTGAAACTTGGAATCCATATTAGCACCTAATCATCATGAAACTACTAAGTTATTGCCATCTCATTTCCTCTCCCAAGGTTCCCAGTAATTTTAGGATTTCATGGTTTGCTATCCATAACCCTTCTATCAACTGGAGAATCAAGAACATTTACTTTCCCCTTCTTGAGTACTGTAAGAACAATTTGTCATACCAAATCATCTGTCTTAAAAAACAATTACAAATTTCCAAGATTTCACAGCAGATTTGTGATGAATTACCACACTCAGTTCAACAGTTCAGGCGACTTCTGTAAAAATGGAAGCTGATCAATTTCCCCACTTCACCACCTTATGATTGTCCCATCGATTGCTTCCTGGAGCCACCATTCCTTTTGCGGCGAATATACAACCTCTCGGAACCGGAATTAAAAGTACTCAGGGATACTTAGATGAGAATTTAAAGAAAGGCTTCATCGAACCTGCCCAATCTCCCAGGCTGGGGCACCCTTGTTCTTTGTAAAAAGAAAGACCACAACCCTTCGGCCATGTATTGACATACCAGAACTAAATAAAATTACTATTAAAAATTGTTATCCTCTTCCATTTAATTCCTGCGAGATTGCTGGAAAGACTACCTTTTCTTGCCAAGTTTTTACCAAACTGGATCTAAGAGGGCCTACAATCTCATACGCATTCGTCCAGGAGATTGAGTGAAGACTGCCTTTAAACCAGATATGGCCATTTTGAATACCTAGTTATGTCATTTGGCATTGTAATGTGCTCCTCGCAACTTTCCAGCACTTCATTAATGATGTTTTTCGATACATTCCCTAGATTCAATTTGTGGTGGTGAACCCATGATATTCTTATATTTTCAGACACCTTGAGATGGAACATCGCAGACAGGTTAATCATTCTCCTGGAACGACATACAGGAAAATAATCTTTAAGATCAAACAGGAAAAATGTGTAGTTTGAAGAAAAACAAACTAAAATTCAATTTCTTGGATATATCAGTCTCCGCCAGAAGGACTAAGTATGGACTTCCAAGTAAAATACAAATTGTGGTGGAAAGGGCCCACTCCATGAAACTTGAAGGAATGTTCAGCCGATTTATTGGGTTTTCAAATTTTTACAGGAGATTCCATAAAAAGACATTCCAAGATCCTCTTGTCCAATCAACCTTGCTCACAAAGAAAACAAAGGCGTTCACTTGGTCCGCCTAGAAGCTAGAGGTACCATTCAAACCAAAAAAGACGTACTTTACTTCCCTCCCATACTTGTCCATCCAAACCTGAGTTACACTTTCATTGTTGAGGTAGACGCCTCAACTTCTGCTGTGGGAGCGGTTCTGCTCAACGGAGTTGAGACAAAAGGCAACTTTCATCCATGTGCATTTCTTGTTGCTCATACCATGTCATCTGCAAAAGAAACTAATGTACATTGGGAATAAAGAACTGTTATGCCATTAAAGTTGCCTTCTCTGAATGGAGACATCTTTGGAAGGAGCCAATCATCGCCAAAATTTTGTAGCTTACGGATCACAAAAAATTATGAGTTCATCCGTACACTAAGAGATTATCGGGCAAGCACAGCACGGTGGGCGTATTTTTCTGGTGCCAGATTTAATTTCATTATTCATATCGACCAGGTTCAAGAAATGGCAAGCTGATCGCTTTTCCAGATTCTTGCTGAAGCCACGAGAGGTTCTAAAACATAGTCCACAATTTTGTCGCCAAAAAATGTTGTATGAATCGCTTGACTCCAAATAACTCTTCAACAAGGGTTCAGAGATGGATACCAAAACGACCCTTTTCTTAACCATACCTTCGTAAGGAAGATGGATCTTTTTTTCAAAGATGGATTATGGAATGCAGAACATAGTTTATATGTACCTTAATCCGCACTACATTGAAGTCTCAAATTAATCCATCGATTCGAAACTTGCAGGTCATCTTAGGAGTCTCGAAAACTTATGAACTACAGCTTCAGTTCATTTTGGTGCCTAATTGTAAGAAAGATGTTAAAAATTATGTCTCCTCTTTCTCTAACATGTGCACGAAACAAGGTACCACTTCTATCCTCTCCTCTAGGTTTTCTTCACGCGCTTCCAGTTCCATCCAGACGCCCAGGGGATCAATTTCTATGGATTTCATTGTGGATCTTCCCCCATCTAAGGAAAATTACTACCGATCCTTGTTTGTTGTGGACCGTCTTACTAAAATGTCCCATTTCAAACCTACTAGAGAATCCCTACTGCTGAAGAAACTGCAGAATTGATGGTCAAGGAAATATTTATGCTCATGTATTCCTGACAATGTATTTTCAGAGAGAGGTGTATAATTCACATCACGATTTTGGAAAAACTTCTGTATAACAGCCTTAGAGTCACTGTAATCTATCTACGCGCTTTTCATCCCCCAAACTAATGGGCCCCAGAAAAAAACTGAAAGGACTAAATTTAAACATTTGGAACAATACCTGCTTATGTATTATTTCCTACACGTCCAGGAAGACTGGGTGGACAAATTTGCCAAATGCAGAGTTTGCCTACGAACAATGGACCAAACATAATTCTACATCACAAAGACCCGTTTTTATCAAACTTTGGGTTACATCCAGTCTTTATTCCTAATCTACCATAAGTACACCTATTCCTGCTGTTACCCACAGATTAACTAAATAGAAAGAAAACTCAGAAAAACTAAAAAGATCCTACAGGAAGCACTCAAGAAGAATATAAAAAATCAGCAGATAAAACATCGCAAGGCTTCCCCCAACTTAAAAATGGTGTAAATTTTTAGGCTTTCTACAAAAAATCTAAAAACTCATGTCCCATCTTCCAAAATTTGTGTCTCAGAAAATTCATAGGCACACCTTTCCGCAATTTTGTCCACAAATTAACGCATTGGCTTTCCGCCAAAACTTCGCTAACAAACTGAACATCCATCCATTGTTCCAAGTGTCATTACTCAAGCCATTCAACGAAATCCTTTTCCAGGGAAGAAATCAAGGCCACCTCCTAGCACCAGTTCTCAAAATCCAAGGGCAGGAAGAATACATGGGTGGAAAAAATTTTTGACTCTAGAATTTTCATAGACATTTGGAAATATTTTGTGCAATGTGAAGGTCTTGTGGAACTCAGAGGAAAATTCATGGACCAGAAAAATGTCATGCACCTAGGCTTACAAAGGCCTTTTCATCAAGACATCCAGAAAAACCAGAGCCTCCTGAGATGTCCAGAGAGGCCATCCTGAAAGGAGGGACTAAACGTCGGGATTCGATCTCCTGGACCCTTTGAATCCCAGACCGTTACCCTGCTCACTGAGCTATCTGTGTGCCTTTGGACAGGCTCCAGTGTCTGAACCTTGTTATAGTTCCTTGGTTTTCCCAGCCTTGCCCAGGTGACATCATGTTGACTCCACTCCCTGGACTTCCTACATTTAAGCCCAGACCTTGAACTTCCTCCCAGTGAGGTTATTGAGGCTTTCTAAAATCTCTGCTCCGTCTGTCCCAGTTTAGCTGTCTACCGTATTACTGGCTATTGTGCTTCGACCTTTGCTTTCCTTACCGACTCAGGTGGGTGCCTATTAGTCACAACCTAAGACTCTAACCAGCTCCAGATCGTGACATTACGGCTTGGAACTCTCCATCTCGGCTCGGCACAAGCCATTAGTTCTCTAGAATGGTGGCAGAGTACCACCATTTGGAAAGGAGAGGGACTGCGAATAACCAACAACTTGGACAGAAGCACGGTCAGCAGCTGGCACCTTATGCGATGGTTGGACACATACTGTTTCTCTTTGCGCAATCTAGCCTCTCTGAACGACTGCTACGCCATGAATTGCGATGAGCAGGATGCATCTGGACGCGGGAGATGTGATGTCGAAATAGAAACAGCTCCCTTCTGCAGAGGTGGAGGAGCCTTGACTTGGCTGGCAATGGCATGGCGTGCAACTGGGGCAGCTGCTGCTGCTGTTGCTGCGGGCGGGCAGGATGGACCACCGACATCTGGAGCCACGTAACTTCCCAGGCCCACCGTATGGTGAACATGCTGCATGTGTTGAACGCAGGGCCGTGGTGCCAACGTTAGCTCCCGGCCACGCTTCAGCTTTCTGTCGCCCACAAGATTCTAGCGCTATAGCCGCATATTCGGCTCCTCCGGTTGTCTATAGCGAAAGAACTTGCCTACACCGCGAGTATCGGATTTTAACCGCCAACACAGCTTCCGCACCTGAAGTGACTACTAGACCACCGTCTGCCTCGCTGAGGCCCTCTGTGCCGCTCACTTTCTTGACGCTTCGGAGCGGGTTTTTTACCCCCGTGGCCGCTTGGCTCCCGACCTCACACTGCTGCTAAAACTCGCTGCTGACTCCACACACGGCCACACGACCCACTTTGGGCCTGCTGTGCTGCTTCCTGACGCGCAAGCTGACGCCCTCCTTCTCCTGACGAGATCAACCCGCTTGCCTCACTGCCAGCTCCCAATTGCGGTCGGCTACATCATCATCTATTTATGGTTTCATGTCACTGGTCGCTGTGCCCTAAATCACCGGTCTTGGTATGCAGAGGCTGACCTCTCAAAACATGGACCTCCCTTTGCACGCGCCACACTTATCTTTGCCGCCTACTGCAAGAAGCAGGGGATAGTGGCCCCTTTTCTTCGCTGGCTGCCAAGTAGCTGCTGACTGCCCTCGGCTCAAATTGTTCATCCTCCGTATATAATGGTGCTGATCCAGTCCCCAAGACCACATAGGTAGATCACTGGCTGAGAACCGGATGGACATGTGGCGGCTGAGGACAGGTGAGGCCGGCTGGACCCGCTCCCCGGGCCATGCAACTAGGTTGTGTCTGGAGGTTCCCACCGTCTCTTGGCGGGTTGTCAGATCATCTGGGAGTTTGAGGATGACCTAGTCATCCAATCAAAGAACCTGGGTCGCTGAACAACACAACGGCCGCAAGATGACAGCGGCAGTTGTGGCCTGTCGACCGAGTGACCCCTGCTGCGACATCCCCGTTGCCTGGGTGCTGCCGACCTGGGCGCTGTTCCAGGGAATGTTGTGCCTCTGCCGACTGGGGCGCAGTGCAGGCCTGCCAGCCTCTCTGTCTGAACATACTGTTTGTTCTAAAATGTACAGACACTGTTGAACATAATGATAATCTGTATATGATAAATATGACACCCTGTTTTTGACTCCAAATGAACCCAGTAACAAGCTTGGAACCCTGGATATAAATTGCGCTCCACAAATGGCAAGGAAAATGACTTGTATGTGTCCGTTTAAAAACACTGTGTGTTTTACTAAATGTAAAAGCACAAACAGTCTTATTAACCTCGGACATGAATTAGGCAACAGGAAAAAATTTATATCTTTTGGCGTTGAAAAAGAACGTTTATTTTTGTCACACACCAGCAAAACAACGCTTGTATTAACCCCTGGATGTAATTGCGCCAAAGAATTGAGCCGCACAAAACAAGTAGCTTGTGAGCGTGTTACAATTGCGTCTTTTCTATGCATCACACAACAAGAGATACAGATCAATTAACCTTTGCCTGGAATTAGGGCTACAGGAAAAAATTTATAATATTTTAGGCATTTGAAAAAGACGTTTCATGGGTCTGCACACCAGCAAAACATCGCATGATTTACCCCTGGATGTAATTGCGCCAAAAGAATTGAGCCGCACAAACTAGGTACTTTGTAGCGTGTTACAAATGCGTGATTTCTTCTCTACGCCAACACAACAAGAGATACAGTTGGTAATTAAACCTTTGCTTGTGATATTAGGCTACAGGAAAAATTTATATATGTTGAGCGTTGAAAAAGAACGGTTTTGTTTTGTCAGCACACCGAGCAAATACAACGCTTTTAATTAACCCCTGATGTAAATTGCGCCAAGAGATTGAGCCGCCACCAAACTAGTAGCCTTTTGTAAGCGTGTTACAATCGCGGTGTTTTCTACGCCACACAACAAGAGATACAGTGTAAGTTAAAACCTTTGCTTGTTGAATTAGGCTACAGGAAAAATTTATATTATTTTGGCGTTGAAAAAAGACGGATTTATTTTTGTCGAGCACACTAGCAAACAACGCTTAATTAACCCCTGGATTTAAATTGCACCACAAGAATTGAGGCCGCACATATTAGTAGCTTTGTAGCGTGTTACAATTGCGTGTTTTCTACGCCACACAACAATAGATACAGTTGTAATAACCTTTGCGTGTGAATTTAGGTCTACAGAAAAATTTAGATTTTTTGGCGTGAAAAAGACGGTTTATTTTTTGTCAGCACACCAGCAAAACAACGCTTAATAACCCCAGTAATGTTAATTGCGCCAAAGAATTGCGCCGCGACAAAAATAGTAGCTTTGTATCTGTTACAATTGCGTGTTTTCTACGCCACACAACAAGAGATACAGTTGTAATTAACCTTTGCGTTTGAATTAGCTACAGGAAAGAATGTATATATTTTCGGCGTTTGTAAAAAGACGGTTTCTTGGGGTCAGCACACCAGCAAAACAACGCTTAATTTAACCGCCTGGATGTGAATTGCGCTCAATAGAATTGAGCTGAGGCTCCAAAAATGAAGTGGTAGTTGTATTGTGAGAAAACGCTTGTTTTCTTTAATGAATAAAACAGGAACTTGGCTTAGAATCCCTCTTGGAATTGACTGTATATGCAGCTGCAGTGGAACGCAACACTGGATTTCAATCCAATAAGACCCCAAAAAATTAGAAATAGTAACATTAAGAAGAACAGTCTCTGAGACGAAGCTGAGACACCCCCAACAGGAAATCGCTAGTATAAAATCAATTCTTCAGTAAAGAGCTATCAGCGCGGCAGCACTTCCCTGATGATCACAAGTGAAGGAGTGTGAGCTCCCGGCGTCGCGCCCGACTTTATATAGTGCGGTACGTCACAGAATCCCGCCGGTCTCTGATTGGCTTCACCTCTGCACATGTCATGGCAAGGCCAGGCCCGTTTCTTCCTCCCCAGAGTGCGTTGCCCCAGTAGCGCCATGTGCCCGCAAGCCCATGTCATCAATCAAATCACACTCGTTCACGCTTCACGCGGCGAAGTACCCAAAGTTTTCGACTTCGGTTCCGAACCGAAGTTTTCCTGAAATTCTAAACGAATTCCACTTCGTTAGAATCAATTCACCCATCTCTAGTAATAGTCATCAGAATTTGGAACAAGCGCAATCAGCTAACTCACATTAAATGCACAGAAGTAGCATGACCTCTGTAGGTAATTGTCTATTCCAATGAAAAAAAATTGTCTTTTTGTCTTGATCATCAAAAAATATAGAGTATGTCAGAAGGACCTCTCATAAAACACTGATCATATGTCCAGTGTATGTTCTTAAAAAATTAACCTTAATTACCAGTTTCTGTATCTCTTATACAAAATAATTGTGAGCATCCCTGCATTGATGACCAGCTTATGTGAAAGGGAGACACATTTTCCCCATAATCTATGTCATGGTGTTCCAGCTTTCTATTCTTCACTGATCGAACACTTTTTGGCATATCCTGTCATCATGTAGTGTGACTCCCATCTGGTTGACCAAATCTGAATACTAGTAATTTGATGACACATAAAAGAAATATATATATATATATTTTTTTCAATTTTGTTTTTTCTCAAGTCCCAGTAGAATGAGTAAATAGTAATGGCAATAAACATGTTAGAGAAGGTTTGTGTTTCACAGTAGAAAAAAGAGAGATTTCCCTTGGTATGTTTTAGCTTCATGTCCTCAAGGCCCATCTTCTGCTGTAGCCATCTGATTTTTGTATATTATGAATTAATACCATAAGCCGCCTTACTAATTAACTTTCTAAGAATAATATTCTGGGAAGGTTGAGAAAAAGCAAGAAGGAAAAATAATTTAAAAATCTAAATTAATTAGTAGAGAACCCCTAGCAGGCACTGAACACTTTACTTAAAAATGGTAAGCAGGTTATGTTTCTAATTATGTGCATGTTACATTTCTCTTTCTTGGCTTCACGGTTATAAATACACTATTTGGAATGAAAATTGTTAATGAATAAACAGGATATACTAAGAAGAGCAGCACGGTGGCCAATTAAACTGCTAGGCGAGAAATAGAAGATTCATGTCATGGGTATATAGAGTGTGAATCCGCTGGCCCACCACAAGCGGTGATATAAACCATGTCAGAGAGCGAATCTAAGGAGCCTCCCGGTTCTTCGCCACAGTCCAGCGGTTGGCTGGGTTGACTGTGTGCGAGCGGGAGATTGTCCCAGGTCGCTACCCATATCGGGGGGGGGGGGGGCCAGTGGTTTAACTGGTACCGAATTGTCAGGCAAGATCATAGTCAGAGACAGGCAGAAAATTCAGGGAAAGCAGAAGGCAACATAGTCAATAGCAACAGGCAGAAGGTCAAGTATATTGTATCAGCAGAAAACAAACAGCAACTCACTCTAATAAGACAACCAAAGGACTGGTCCCATTGCATACATAAGAGGAGCTTGATATTGATCCAGTGCCCGGTGATTATCACTTTATACTTCCCAGAGCGTGCACACTCTAAGGAATGGGTACATGCGTGCTGGTACACATCAGAGGAACGCAGCAGAGCAGGAGTGGAGAGAGGTGAAAAAATGTGCTCTGTAGCACGGAGAGCAAGAGGCACCCTCGACCAATTGTGGAGGCTCTTGACAGTACCCCCTTCTCCTTTTATGCCTCCCTCATCAAAATCAGCTCAGCGACAAATCCATTTGTCCTCTGGCTCCTGAGATCTCTCTTCTGGCCCGCACCCCTTCCAGTGAGCCAGATAATACTGCTCCCCCCTAACAGATTTCTGAGCTAGGATCTCTTTTACTTCATGTCATCAGCTACAGATGCAGGAGGCGAAGACAAGGTTTTTGGGGAAAAGTAGTTGAGGACCAGAAGTTTGAGAAGCGAGACTTGGAGTGAGTTTGGGATGGGCATTGATGGTGGAAGGCTGAGCGTGGAGGCCACTAGGTCGACGAGGCCACTGGGTTGAAGCTGGGGCTCTTTAAGTGGACATACTCTGCTGACAACCAGACTTTATCTCCTGGAAAGAAGTTCGGAGGAGGTCTTCATCCTTTATCTTGTCCCTTGGTGCATGAGGATGCCAGTTGTAGTGAACGTAGGGTTTCTTGCCAGATCTTAGTAATGTCTTGGACTTGGGCATCTACCGCTGGAACATCAGACGAGGCAGACAGAGGGAAGAAGAGGATAAGGATAAACTATGAAAATATTAAAGCTCCTGCAGAATCTGAGTAAAAATAATTGTTTGAGAACTTGGCACAAGGAAGGAGATCGGTCAAGTTATATTGACATGCAGAGACGAAATGACACAGATAGTAAATTAGGACTTGGTTCACCTTTTCAATTTTTCCATTAGCTTGAGGGTGGTATGCGGAGAAAAAGTCGAACTTGACTTGGAGATGCGAACAAAGGGCATGCCAGAACTTAGACACAAATTGAACCCCTCTGTCTGAAACAATATGTGGAGACAGTCCATGCAGGTGAAATTTTCTGAAAGAAATGAAAAGCAAGTTGGGGAGCTTAGAGTAGACCAGGCAGAGGCCCAAAATGCGACATCTTGAAGAATTGATATGGGCGCCATCACAGTGGAGAAATGAGGAATGAACTGATGGTAGCAGTTCGTGAATGCTAAGAAGCATTGTATGGCCTGAAGTATGACTGGTCGTGTCAACTGTAGGACAGCAGTCAATTTGGCAGGATCCATTTGCATACCCTTGTTATAGACGATGTAGCCGAGGAAGGATAGGCTATATTGTTCGAAGACGCACTTTGTTAGTATGACGTAGAAATGATTGCTAGGTAAGTATCATAGAACCAAGTCCACATGATTTTCAAGATTAGATAAGATATCATCCAGATATAACACACAGACTTGAGGTGTCTGAAGATCTAATTAATTAAGTCTTGGAAGACGACAGGAGCATTACTCAAAGTGTCCGTCACAGGTGTTGAAGACAGTTTTCCATTCATCACCTTCACATATGCGACTCAAATTGTAAGCTCCACGCAAGTCAAGTTTGGTGAAAATCTTGGCTCCACGAAGACGGTCAAAGAGCTTGGAAATCTGAATCAACGGATACCGGTTTTTGACGGTTATCTTGTTGAGACCCTAATAGTCAATGCAAAGAGAACAATCCTTCTTTTCCAAAAAAAAGAACCCGGTACCAGCTGGAGAGGAGGACTTGCAGATGAAATCTTTCTGTAAATTTTCTGTCCTATAGGCCGACATGGCCTGGGTCTCAGCACTAACAATGGGTAGACTCTACCCCGAGGAGGCGTCATGCCAGTTAGGAGGTCCTATTGACAGTTCCAAGGGGCCGAATGAGGTGGAAGAGTCTCTGCTCGCTTCTCACAGAAGACGTCAGCGAATTCCTGGTATGGAGATGGGAGATGTGGAAGTGGAGTGGAAGGCATCAGGGGCAAAGTGGCATGCACCAGTCAAGATTCCATAACACAGTAGGAATGGCAGTCTTGTCCCCAGCGTGTGACTTCGTCCATTTCCAGGAAAGTCTAGGAAGAACTGCACAAGAGGAATGAGGCGCACGCGTGCCTTAGGGAGCGGGTACATGTAAGCCGGAACACAGAAGAGGATCGCAGTGAAGCAGGGAAAGGTGAGTACCCGCGGTCCAGGGCAGGGAGAGCATGAGCACTCTCGCCGCCCGGTGTTGAGGTCGTGGTGGAACTCGTAACAATTCATAATTATTCATCTAACAATTAAGGTTACATGGTGCTGACATATTCTGCTGAGAATGCTTTCATTCATAAAATCAGATTACACAAAGGATTTGTTTACTTTCTATAACCATTGCAACACATAAGGATATTCTGTTTGCAAAGTTATTATATATATATATATTTTTTTAAGATACATTAGAGTAGTGTTGCACTTCGGTTTCTGATCAAAGTACAATTCGATACCTGATTTAGTTCGTCCCAAATCGATTTTTGGCAATATTTCCCAAAGAAAAATCCAACGTAACAGTCACTCTAACACTAAATTGGATTTAGTGTGTTAATGGGTTTTAATAGGTTAATTTATTGGTTCCTCTGGGATTCTGGTCCTGCAGCACTATCACTCTGAGGATACTTTCAATTGAATTCACTTCCGGTCCAACATTTCATAGGTCATCCTAATTTGTTGCTGGGCTGAAAGGGATGTCAGACGAAAGTGATGTCAAAGTGTCCGGTAATGGGACTGAAAGCGCTGATAAGTTAACCCAATCAAACCTAGCAAAAACCCTAACCCTAACTCCATTTTGGGGTTTGGATTACAGCCAGGATTAGGGCTAGGTCTAGGGTTAGAATCAGAGTGAAAAATATTGTTTTTTAGATGTCCAAAACCCTTTTTTTACAAGTTCAGTCAAATTGGTATTAAATCAAATAGAGACAAATTCTAGCAACACATAAATAGCACCTTCTTTAATTTTTAGTATTCTTCAAAGTTTTTTTTTATTGAAAACAACTTCAGTCTATAAAAATATGTCCTGCAAAAGTATTCCAGCAAATTTATGGAATATCCATAAATGTCTGATAGATGCAGATCCCAGCTCTGAGTTCTACACCTATTCCCTTACTCCTTGTCTTCTTTTCTTGTCGAGCTCTAAACATGACAGTGTCTCTCTACTCATTTCTATGGGAGTTGCCAAATACAGTTGAGCACACTTACATACACGACCACCACTCAATCCACTGGCACAAACAACAATGGGGGATAAAGGATCTGCAAAGACAGGTGGAGGTCCCAAAAAAGGGGAATTTTCTGTAGATATTCCACAATGTCTAAGTCTTCAACAAAAATAATAAATCAACCGACATTGAAATAATTTAAAAGAACATTTTTTTTTTTTTAAATGTGGTATCAAGCCAAAGGTACTATGCGTAAATATTAATAAAAATCACAGAAATGTCGGCATAAGTGTATTTATTTCTTTTCAAAATTGTGTCAAATATTGTGAGAAAGCTATAAAAAATATGTACAGTTTGCTGCAAATTATTAACAAGGCCAGTATGTCACATAATATGATAGTTTGACTGACAATTAATAAAAATATTCTGTATAATGGGTAGATGTTCAGTGTGGTAGCCTAAAGAGGTTGTCCAATTTAGAAAAAAAACAGATTAATGATAACCCCTGGGATTCAAGTAGCAGGACAATCTGTGATCAGTTTATAAAAGGCGGAGAAGGGGGTTAAAAAAAGCAGACAACCCACTTAATGACACATTTGCTCTTGTACTTATTGCAGGGGTCAAATAGGGTGAAGAGTGTGTCAAGAGGCACGCTTTAAGTAATTAATGTGATTAAGAATATTAAAGCTGCAGAATTTGTATTTTAAGCAACATTCGAGACTTCAAATTGTACCTTGTGACAAACTGAAAGATTAATCATAGATAAGGAGCGGACGTTAGGGCTTATAAGAACTTATTTGTGCTCAAGCAAAGTAGGTTACAGGGTGACAGTTTCCCCAAACATTTTGCCAATCTGGAAAAGGTGATTGTAGTGCGAGGGGTCATCTACTGCCGGAGGCTGACTCGGACTGTCCCACAGGGTAGCAGGGTAAACCCTTGGATGGCCCTTAGACATGGCAGGCCTGGGGCTGATTTTCAGGAAGAAAGGCAGAAAAAGAGAAAACAGAAAACAAGAATCAGAGTGCAAGTCATTTGCAGTAATGTATGGTACTGGTGGGCTCCAAGACTGAACTCCACTGTTGGGCCCAAAAAATCAACTCCACTATGTGGCCCCAAGATTGAATTCCACTGGTGAGCCCCAAGAATCAACTCCACTAGTAAGCCCTTGTCACCCAAGCTCGACACTGGGTGGATTCATGGCACATTTCCCTTCCTAGTATGTAGGAGCCTTACAGCAAACATGATATGTTGGTATGGGGAAAGCAACAGGTGACTTTTTTCTTTCTTTTTTTAGGTTCTGGGATAGGCAGGATGATAATATTTCCAGGAAACACATACAGTGGGTACAGAAAGTATTCAGACCGTTTACATTTTTCACTCTTTGTTTCATTGCAGCCTTTAGGTAAGATCAAAAAAGTTAATTTTTTTACTCATTAATGTAATCTCTGCACCAATCTTGAAGAAAAAAAAAAACAAAAATGTAGATGATTTTTTGCTATTTTAATTAACAAGAAACTGAGATATCCCAGGGTCTTAAATATTCAAACTCAGTTTGCTGGGACAACTATGTTTAAAACTCCTGTTCCTTCTGTGCCTCCTTTAGATGGTTTTACTCCTTCATTGGAGTCCACTGTGGTTTAATTAAACTGATTGGAACTTGATTAGGAAAGGCACATACCTATATAAGACCGATATAAGACCATCACAGATCCCAGTGCATTTCAAAGCACATGAGAATCATAAGGTCCCGTAGGAACTGCCCTAGGAGCTCAGAGATAGAAGTTGTTGGCAAGGGCACAGATCCAGCCAAGTTGGCAAAAGAATGTGCTGCAGCAACTCAAAGCCTTCCAAAGAGAACAGTGGCCTCCATAATCCTTAAATGGAAGAAGTTTGCGACAACCACAACTCTTCCTTGACCTGGCCGTCCAGCCAAACTAAGCAATCGTGGGAGAAGAGCCTTGGTGAGAGAGGTAAAGAAGAACCCCAAGATCACTGTGGCTGTGCTCCAGAGAGTCAGTAGGGAGAAAGTTCTACAAAGTATAATATTACTGCAGCCTTCCCCCAGGCGGGGCTTTATGGCAGAGTGGGCCGACTGAAGCCTCTCGTCAGTGCAAGACATATGAAAGCCGCATACAGTTTGCAAAAAATTACATGAAGGACTCCCAGACTATGAGAAATAAGATTCTCTGGTCTGATGATATGAAGATTGATTTTGGTGTTAATTATAAGCGATATGTGTGGAGAAAACCAGGCACTGCTCATTGGGTCGCCCAATACAATCCCAAAAGTGAAACATGGTGGTGGCAGCATCATGCTATTGGGGTGTTTTTCAGCTGCAGGGACAGGACGACTGGTTGCAATTGAAGGAAAGATGAATGCAGCCAAGTAGGGGACATTCCTGGAGAAAACCCTTCCAAGTGTTTGGGATCTCAACGGGGCCGAGGTTTCATTTCCAGCAAGAAATGACCCTACACAAGCTAAAAAAACAAACAGGGCTTTAGAACACTCGTACCATTCTTTGAGGGGCCCAGCCGGGCCCTTTGACCTAACCCCAATTGAGCATTCGGGAGACTTAAAAAAGGGGGTCCCCAACGTTCCCATCCCCCCTGGGAAAATGGAGGGCGGAAAGGGAAGAATGGAAAGGGATCCCCAAAACCCGGTGTGAAAAACTTTTCGAGATGGTGGAAAAAATGGTGTAATTATGTAATTTCTCTGGTGCCCCATTTGATTATTAAGGTTTTATTTGTCAGACCCCAACATTTTTTTTGATCATCAGCCATACCTATTTAGAAAAGGGGGGGAAAACCAGGAAAAAAAATCATTTAAAAATTCTTGTTTTGACTAGGAAATGGGGGCCCAAATATGAAGTTTCAAATTGTCAATTTACCACAATTTTTACCAAGTTAAAACTTAAGGTGTATATTTTTTTTAGTTCACTGTTTTTTGCTTGGTTTTTAGGTGGCCAGCTCTAGTAAGCAGATGCTGTACATAAATGGGATTTTACTGCCTCGTATTAGCCTACTTTAACTATAGCCCAGAAAGAAAATCACATTTGATATTATTGTATAATTCAAATCAATACTAAATTAATGAACCTACCTGTTTTTCTCCACTAGGCTTCTTGTGATTTAATAACAACTCAACTGCTCCAACCATTTTTTCCCTTTATGGCTGTGTAAAGCTCCCAAATAAAATTAAAACAGCAGAGATCAGTTCAAGGTTTTCATTTTCAATGGCAATTAATGGGAGTGTTTTTTCCCCAAGGGGTCAATACAATTAATATTGATTTTAAAATAAATTTCAGCTTCTTCAAGAGCTTGCTTCACGCTGGCGAAATCACCTTTCTCCACTGAATTTAGGTAGGCTTTCTCATATGGGGAGAGTTCAGACTCTGAGCGCACAATACGAAGAGGGATCCGATCTTGGAAATGAGAATTATTACCTTTGCTTTTGTAATAAAATTGAGCCATATTTTATGCCACACACCCGACTCTGAAAAATAATGGAAAAATATCAGTTAATATTGTAAAAGTATTTTCATTATGTTGTTGTGAGGTTGAGGACCATTTGATAGTTAACCTTAATAACCCTCTTCCCTCCTTTAACTTTTATCCGGCATCACCAGAGTTTCTGGACTAAGATAAAGAAATGGTATCCAATTGGAAGCTATAAAAAAACTTTCTAGACCCTCCCAAGTATCATTGCCCAATCAGATTTAATAAATATATCAGATGTATTTCAAGGCCCCGGTGCGGGGATAATTTGGGGGGGTTAAAGGGCCCCAGTTTTTTCAATCTGCTTTTTGAGGGGATCTCTGGGGTTTGCCCCAATAACCATTAAGGATATAAATTAGGCCATGAACTTAAAATAACTAAAAAATGTTTGCCATTCAAAATAATTGTGGACATTTAAAACAGTCAAGAAATGAAAATGTATATCAACCATTCAATAGACACTTAGACCAAAATGCAATTAGTTTTGGCTGTTCCCAATTGAATATATACATTTGAACATGTAATTTGTCAGAAAACCATATAATACAGTAAATGAAAGAAGTAGAAAGTCAAACTGGGATGTTTCCCATGACATAGTAAGGCAGACACTGCAGAGGGTGTCCATGAAGGAAGCCTCTTCTGAAGCCCAAAAACAGCCCACCTATCATATGCCAGGGCCCATGCTGAAAAATATGAACACTACTGGAACTCTATACTATAAAATGTTTTTTTGAAACTGATGGTTTAAAAACCATTTGGTGTCTCAAAGGTGAAGATAAAAGAAAAAAGCATGGACAACTTTTGACATTTGGTTCCGTTCCTTAAAGGGCTTTTTATGAATTCTAGGTTCAGGGAACAAATTTCATTAAAAAGGGTTGTCTCTTTCATAATTTCAAAATGCATAATGAAAAATGTGCTTTGCTCTGTCACTTCCTGGGCAAGGTTTTGTAATTGCATATGAGCTCAGACTTCTTTGTTTATTATGTTTATTAGTCTAGATTAGATAAATTACCTTCTACCAGGACAGAAGAAGCTGCTGAGCTAATGTAAACAGTAGAAATTACTGTCTTTTGTCTGAAAGATCAGATAACACACAAGCTTTCACTGCCTGCAGTTCTGTGCTGACCAGGATCTGCTATCAGATAGAACAAACATCAGGCAAAAGAAGTACACAGGTCGGTCACTTGGGAAACCAGACAGAGCTCAGAAGGTGATAAAATCACTTGTAGCTCTTTAACAAAAAACAATGAACAAAGCAATATATTTGGAAAACGTCTTCATTTAGTGTTCCCTACATGTTGAAAGCTAATCTTTGTAGCGAGACAACCCCTTTAATGTTATCATGAATTCATAGATGTTCTATAGTGAAAGAGAGATGCTACCATCACTATGTGCTCTTGGTTGTCATATACTTTTCAAACTATTAATATCCAAAACACACATCTATGGCCACTGTTGCATTTCTGAAGAAGAACAGGGTAAAAGTGATTCAGTGGCCAAGTATGTCTGCTGATATGAACCCAACCAAAAACCTATGGGAAATTCTAAAGAGACAACTTGAACATCAATGTCCATCCAGCAGCCTCTAAGAGAGTTCATTCTTGAAGAATGGGAAAAAGATAGATGTTGCATTTTTTTGCCAATTTGTTCATTCCATGCCTAGAAGAAAGACTTGGTGCTGTCCTTCAAAATCATGGGGGTCATACAAAATACTAGATGTAGTAGTTTTTCATGTGTGGTGTTTTCATTTCTGCATCAACTATTTAAACTAAAACTGAACATTTTGTAATCTAAGCTATATTAATAACCTTACTTCCATGCTCTGTGTTAAAAAAAGTTCTATGACAATCAGTCTTATCAAAATTTTGAAAATTGTTCATCTTCAGTTAGATATTGATTGAAATCTTACTATTCAAAGATGTACTCATTTATGATGAACACTATACACATATGTATATATATATATGTGAATAAGCAACATGGAAACTGCGGAGCAATACATGCCATATGCCATATATGACAGGCAAACATCAGTTACGAAGTTTCACAAGGGTGGACTGACAATCCATAGTGGAGAAGTTCACTACCAAAGTGAAATGGGGCCCGGGGGGAATGGGGGGGGGGGGGTGTTTGAGGGGAGCTACCAGACCTGTTTCTAAAGCAGACGGATGTCACTGCACCTCTGCTAATCAAGCTGCCTCAGCAAAAAAGGTTTCAATTTTTCACAGCATTGGACTTGCACTGATTGGGAAAGACTTGCCTTCTCCAAAGAGCCCAGTTTTCTGCTTCATCAAATGGATGGACATTGGCATGTCAGGTGAAAATCTTTAGAGAACAAAACACCCTGCACCCATTGCTGGAAGAACACAAGCTGGTGGTGGCAACATTATGGTACAGGGAATGTTCTCGTGGCATTCTGTAGGCCAAATCATCCATGTCCCAGGCACTCTCCACCAACTTGGGTTTTAATCCATCCTTGCAAATCACATACAACCATACATGCATCTTTCCTGGAGCAGATGGGATCTTCCAGCAAGTTAATGCTACATGTCACAAGGCTGAAAATGTTGACATTGGTTAGAAGAGCATGGCCATGACTTTCAAGTACTACCCTGGTCTCGAATTCCCCAAACTTGAACCCAATTGAGCATTTATGGGACCAGCTCTATGGCTTCTTCTCTATACATTCTCCAGCAACTGCGGGAAACCATCAGAATGGCTCCAGATACCTGTGACAACCTAACCAGACCTTACTGAGTTACTCCCAGCTCATATAGCTGCTGTTTGTGCTGCATATGGTGGTTGTTCTGTATATTAACCGGTGGTTATAATTAGTGATGAGCGAACCCTAAAAAGAGTAGAACCTTGAATTTTGAGAAGTTCGGTTCGAAGATCGAGTCAACCTCGAACCAAACTTTGAACCCCATTAAAGTCAATGGGAGAAGATGTTCTGTTTATTTTTTATACACATACAGATGAGGAGAAGCTGAAATTAGAATCCATAACAGTAAAATGGATACATGGAACAACTTAGTGAAGAAAATGTGACTCTAAGAGTCACAGAAAAAAATTCACAGGATAAAATAATTCATTTCTTTTAATGGCTAAATAAAAAGATGAGGACAGCGTAGCCACAAGAGGTGCAGCACTAGCAGCTACCACGTGGCCCCTTTTGACACATAAGAAGACATCAGTATTGGAAATGGCACATGGTAACTGACAGGAGTCCCCTATCACTTTTTGCAACAGGGCCCAGGGACATGTCATATATGTGGTGGCAGCAACATCATCCCAACAGGGAACATGGAGTTTCAGCTGGCAGTGCTGTAGTTATAGGGGACGCAGCGTTAGGCAGGGCTGCCGTCAGTCATCTATTAAACTTTTCAGAGCCCCATGCAGCTAAATCAAATGGGGCCTCCACCCATTAATAGTTCCTATTTTTAACATTTCACTGGGCCCCTTTTTGATTAGGGCCACTGACAGGAGTACTGCCCTACTGGCACCCCTGGCACCCCTGTTACAGTAGCCTGACTCCAAAACCAGCAAAAATGACTTTATGGACACACAATAAAATTAGCAAGAAGAAATGATTATTCGAAACAAGATTTTTGGGAATAGGACATTGACTATCACTGTCTTTACAGCAGCACAACCTCAAAACCATTAAAAATGATCTTTCGGACACTCAATAAAATTAGCAAGAAGAAATTACTTTTTTAAACAAGATTTTTTTGAATAGGAAAAATAGGACAAATATTAAAACAGTCAAGATTTTTTCACAGTCTCTTATTGAAGAACTGTACTCCAAAGACAGCAAATCAACAGTGTTCTTAAACACCTATACTTTGCGACAGGCAAATAGGATTATAGACAGGATTTTTTTCTATGCAATATTGGTGAAATGGGGTCGTATGGAAGAACCCTGACAGCAAATCAAGTGGTCTTAAATGCCTATACTTTTCAACAGGCAAATAGGATTTTAAATATTTTTTTTCTATGGAAAATCTATACAACTCCTAACTGGTGCTTTGTATAATTCCCTAAGCTAGCTCTCCCCCCCCCCACCCCCCACCCTGCCTTAGTAATCTCACTAGCAGCTTTTCCTGTATTAAGTTGCTATTAAATAGTATTTTTGCCTGCTAGAAAACCAGCAGACACAGGCAGCAGTGTGTTCACTACAGAGAGTAAGGTGGAAATTGCATTCAACAGGAAATACAGTGACATACACATAAGACGGTCATGTGATTTTAGCAGCCAATAAGATCCCTACTCCCTCAATGGTGACTTTTTTGCCTCCCACCCCCTCCTCCCCGTGCTCTGCACTGATTGGCTGGCTGCCAAAAATA
>JAODAL010048544.1:0-28913 GCA_025379985.1 Phyllomedusa bahiana | reverse complement strand
ACAATCTCTCGGCCCTCCCTAAACATAATGGTGGCAGATGAAATAGGTGATATTTTTTTCTTAAAATCCAAAAGAATCCTCCGTTTATGAACGTGGTCTTAGGTTTACACATTGCTGCTTTTACATGCACCCAAATCCACTCAGTGTAAGCCAGGTCCCAGAGTGAGAGCTCTGCAGAATCGCCCACCTAACCACGATGATCATCAGTTTTTACTGACTCCATACAGCAAAGCCTTTGCAGCCTCTCTAGGTGATCTAGGTATATTGGAGGCAAATGGCCTTATATTCGTTTTTGGCGGTGGTAACTGTGATCTCTTAGTTTCCTATGATCACATTCAGCTTCCGTGGTGTGGCAGGAGACAGGACCATGGTAAGACCCAATTTACTATGTGAACCTCTGTAGTGTATTTATGTAAAAAATAATAGAAAAAATATCTCAGTATGCAGCACTATTTTTCTGTTCAATTAACTGCCATAAGATAATACAATCCCCTGAATTACGAATCGCTTGAATAATGATGCAAAAAGTTTTCTTATGAGAAATGTAGAAAATTGTAGACTAATATGCGGGTTCTAAATTTTTTAAATGTTGCATGTTTTCGGTCAACTGGGCCTTTCTCAAATAGAGAGTCGCTGATGGCTTGACTATGGAATAATAATCTTTATTTATATAGTGCCAGCATATTCCGCAGCACTTTACAATTTGGAGGATGTAGGTACAGACGAAAATACATACATTACACAATGAAAAGCTACTTACGGATCAGACACAAGGCGTGAGGGCCCTGCTCGCAAGAGCTTACAATCTATTAGGGTGGAATATATGAAAATCTAGCCGTAGCTTGGAAATTGCAGCATTACCGAGCTACGGATGGATTTTCATATATTCCATATGAAAACGGATTGAAATATCCTATTAGCCCAGCACTGACAACTCAATTATACGAGTGTACCACGTGTGTGTGTAAAATATACAATTAACTGCCACGACAGAAACCCGCCAGACTCCATTATTGTCCACCATATAATAGAACGCCAGACACATTTTGTCCAACAAGATAATAGATTGTCAACATGTTTTCATTCCATGATAAAACAAAAAAATTTAAATCACAACCCAAGACTGAGCCCGATCGGAGGGGGTTGGATGTGACAACACAAGCGCTCGCTTGCTATAAACCTAATGATGATGATTTGATTTACTGCGTATAAGATGCAGCATGCTCTAATGACTAGAATGAGACAGAACATAATCCGCTTTTCTCTTTCCGCCAGGTTAAAAACTTCTCTGACGTCCACCCTGAATATGGCTCCCGCATCCAAGCTATGCTGGACAAGTACAATGCAGAAGGCTGCAAAAAGGTAATAATCCCGGCTCTAGTTTGGTGATCACAGAAAGCTCTCCCATAAAACGACACGGATGGTTCCATGTCCCTGTTTATAAGCATCAGCACAGAGGTGTTCAGCTGCAGGTGGAATTTCGTTTAATCTCCTCACACAGTCATGAACATGGAGGACTTTGCTTATGACTGGATTTACCCGCTTAGTGATGGATGTAAAACGGCCCATAAATCGCACCCTGTATAATTAATACCTCTGTACGTTGCTTTCTTCGCTCTGGTAATTTAGGGTGACTCCTTTTATAATTTCAGGTTTTGCAATTTAAAGGGGTGAGGTGTCAGCCTTGTTCTGTCTGTACCCTCTATGTAGCTCTAGAGACGGCTGTAGCCTTGCTGTGGAGCGCCGGGGATCAGGACCATTTTACATCACAGGATTTCTGGTGTTTATGGGATTGATCAACTGAACAATTTAAAATGCTGCATTACCCGAAAACATGTTACATATGGATTCCTTCACTTGAAGCCTGCAGTGTATACTATTAGATTCCATGCATATGGGCGCTGTATGGCAGCACACATGTATGAAGACTGTCTTTGTTACCCATAGCAACCAATCAGAGCACGGCTTTTATTTTTCCAGAGCACTATATGAAATGAAAGCTGGGCTCTGATTGGTTGCTATGGGCTCAAATGAGTTTTTTGTAATACTGAGCCATAGACCCCCTTTGTGCCGTCATATAGTCCTTTCATCAGACACAACATGTTACCCTAGATGTATATCTCATGTTTTATATGGCATGAAAAACGCCACCCTAGAGCGTGGTGTGTTAATCTGCCACTTGGCGGCACCTTTCTTCTGTGAAGCTACAGTTGCTACTGACTCTGGCATCTAAGGGGTTAAGCAGTTGGGATCAGAGCAAGGTGTTGCATCCTGCACCTAAGCCCATGCCAACCTCGCCCCGTGTTGACACTATCACTTGCCAGCGAGATGTACTGCATGGTAATTGGTTAATAAAAATTGTTTGAGAGAGTGAAAGGGAAAAACAAAAAAACCCCACAAACTTGGTTATTATACTGAAATGACAAGACGTCTGTAGAGGGGACTTAGTTGAGTTACCCAATTAAAGAAAAAAGTATTTTATTAAACCCAATATTCCTGAAAATTATAAAATTATTATAATATTTTTTGTTACGATTTGTCAGGTTTTTTTTTTAAATTTTGGTAGTCCTGTGAAATTTAAAAAATTACATATAAGATCTTGTTTCCTTTTCTAGCTGCAATTCTGCAGGGCAGACTGATCTCAGTTTACTGTAGTTGCTACTTATCTCTGTATTCTCATTGCAAATCGTAGGTAATGACATAATCACTCTTGTTCTCTAGACAGGCCTAGATAATGATTAGACTAGACCGAAGTGCAATGACGAGATAATGGCTTAATCTTTTCCAGAACACTACTCTCTTCACACTTTTTGGGATGGCAGTGTTCATTTTTAAAGGGGTTTTCCATCTCTGACATTTATGGAGTATCTACCGGATATGTCATAAATGTCTGATAGGTGCGTATCTCACCACTAGGACCACACCTAGCTTGAGAATTAGCCCCTGATCTCGGCCATGCAGAACAGAGGTGGCCACATGAGCGCAGCTCTCTCCATTCTCTAATATGGTAGTTCTAGGTAGAGTGAGTGTTTCCTGCTGTACTCAGAACTCCCATTAAGATGAACTAAGGGGATGTTCACACGGCGGGTTTGGCCGCGGGTTCCGCGGCGGTTGCCACAGCCAAAACCTCGTCCATACCTCGCCTCAAACTCGCGTCTCCCGAAGCGGTTTTGCGTCGCAGTGAGGTTATCGGCGCGGGTGGGGTGCGGTTTGCGGCGAGGTTTTCCCGCCATACGAATTAATAGGCAGGGCAAAAACCACGGCGAGACTCGCGGCCCAACCGTGCTCCACCCGCGCCAAAATCCGTGGCCAAACTCGCAGTGACATCGCGCGGCTGCCACACTGAAGACTTGCTGTCGGAATTGAAAGGCGACTTCTCAAAGGCCGTGGCGTGTGAATAGCAACGCGGTTTCCCATAGGAAACCATGTAATGAACTGGGGGCGTTTGGGGCGCGATTCGGACGAGGTTTTGACCGCGGCCTAATCCGCCATGTGAACAGGGCCTAAGAGCGCCACCCTTGCGCAACCACCTTTTCACTCTGCATGAAAGAGCTGGAGGCCCCTTCTCAACAGCAGTGCAAGACCGAGAGATGGGATCCGCAGGCAATAGACATTTATGGCCTATCCTGTGGACGGAACGGGAAAGCCGCTTTGAGTCCTGTGATCACAGTAGCACAGTCTCTGCAGCATAAGAAAAGAGAGAGATTGGAGTGGCACGTCTAATTTGAGCCAGCAGGAGTGTAGTAAGGGCTGGTTCACACGGCGTTTTGGATCCGAAAATTGCATCCAAAAACGCAGCATTGATCGGATCCAAAAAGCATCCAACATGCAGATGCGTGTTTGGCTGCAGCAGGATTGCAACCTATAGTGTTAAATAGGGCGTCTGCTGCGTCTTTCGGATCAAGAATTGACATGTTAATGCTTAGAACAGATCCGAAAGACGCAATGAGACCTCACATCGGCGATCACTCGTCTGAACACGGATGTGTGTTTCCTACTAAAGGCAATGTAAATCACACTCCTCATTGTAAGATACGTGCTTGGGTCTGTCCAGATGGACCCAAGCATGCGTCCAAGGGCACATCCCCCACGGCATAGGACAAATACCGGCCGGTTTGCCAGACGGTATTTGTCCTGTTTCGCGGCCGTTTCTACGGCCGCAGGGGGGAGGGCTTTTCTCCACTATGAGCGGAGAAAAGCCCTCCTCCTTCACATTGAGAAGCACAGATTCCGTCCGAAAACCGGACGGAAGATTGTGCTTCTATAATGTTTTGCCGCCGGCAAAACCGCCCGACGGAAAAATTGTGCAGTGGGGACTGCTGCACGGGTTTTCCATAGAGCACAATTGTGCTCATTTTCGGCCGGATTTTCAGGTGGTCTGAAAAACCGCAAACCGGCCGAAAAACCATGCAGTGGGGACATGTCCTAAGAACATATGTTCACATGAACCCAACACGCCATGTGACCATACCCTAAGGCTTTGTTCACATGGCTTAATTGCGGGACGCAATTTGCCCTGCAATTATGCCATATGTAAGGGGGCGGGGGGGCCGGCATAGACATGCATTATCCACAGCGCGTATACGCTGTGAATAAGTAGCATGTCACTTATCTCCCCGCTCGCCGTATTGTCCGAGCGGGGAGAGGAGACATAATCCATAGTTCTCGATGAGATCTGTGGATTACCGTAATGACCGGGACGTATTTCAGCCCGTACTGCGCGAATTACGGACTGAAATACGTCCCAAAATAAGCCGTGTGAACATGGCCTAATAGTGACAAGGGCTCTGCTTTGCTGTAACGGTAATATGACACAATGATACAGGAGGGCTATGCTGCAGCACGCTGGAAAAAAATGCTTTTCTATAAATACTTGTATTTAATATTTTTTTTTCTCTTACTTTACAGAGAGCCGTGAAGACCTACAGCCAACATTCCTCATTCCTGACTTCAAACGACAAGTCCAACTTGTAGACTCCGTCTTCCGCAGGATGCTCCATTCACGAGATTTTACCTGCCTTTTAATTGTAGCATATATATTAAACAAGACCCTATCGAATGTACTGCAATACTCAGACTAATTCATTAAAAAAAGATTTATACACAAGCAAAGCTAATGTGCACTTAAGCCAATGATCACACAATGAGAGGTTAATAATTGTCAGTGCCGTCCTCCATCAGTATAGCCTTGACTGAGTTTGGTTGTAAACAGGCGGAGGGTGTAGGCTATGGATTTGGCATTCGGAGCGCTGCACAATTTGTAGTTTTATACAGCTAACATTTCAATACCTGTAATAACTTGTATTAATAAGCACTTGTAATCGTCTGCATTGTGCCTTCAGATGATAGATCTCATTAATTGCAGTTTAATATGGCAGCAGTAATTGCACTGGAATGTGGCGTTGCAGTTAATGACCCTCGGTTCCCAAATCTCAAGGAATACGTAGTCCGCCAGGGCTATATCTAACTGGTAGAGCATTTCAATGTTTGTTCAGTATGGCGGCCGTCCATCTGTTCTGTTTGATGCAGGGTTTTCTGTAACTGGAAAGGCAATGTTAAATGTTAATTCTTAATTTGTGTTTTTACAATAAAGCCGATTGCAGTTAAGATGTGTGTTATTGCTTACCTTGTAGGAGGCTCGTTCACACAGGGGTTTTACCCTCTGGCTATGTCATAGAGCCTACAGTTCACAGATGCATTCAGGCTCCCACTTCCTGTTCAGGGTGTGGGGGGTTCTACATCTTCAGGCTTAGGGTATGTTCACACTGCGTTTTGGATCCAAAAACAGCATCCAAAAACGCGTCAATCGGATGCAAAACGCATCCAAGGTGCGTGTTTGGATGCATTTTGGCTGCAGCAGGATCGCACCCTGCTGCATCTTTTGGACCAAGAATTCACATGACCATTCTTTGAACGGATCCGAAAGACACAAGTAAACATACATTGGCGATCACTCGTCTGAAAGCAATGTAAATCACACTGCTCATTGTTCGATGTGTGTTTGGGTCCAAAAGACTGATAAATGTATGTACACACTGACTGAACACTGCGTGTGAACATTCCCTTATACTTCCTGTTCAGGCTGTGGGTGGTTCTACAGCTTCAGGCTCCCACTTCTTGTTCACGCTGTGGACGGTTCTACAGCTTCAGGCTCCCACTTCCTGTTCAGGCGGTCGGCGGTTATACCGCTTCAGGCTCCCACTTCCTGTTCAGGCTGTGGGCGGTTCTACAGCTTCAGGCTCCCACTTCTTGTTCACGCTGTGGGCGGTTCTACAGCTTCAGGCTTCCCCTTCCTGTTCAGGCTGTGGGCGGTTCTACAGCTTCAGGCTTCCCCTTCCTGTTCGGGCTGTGGGCAGTTCTACAGCTTCAGGCTCCAACTTCCTGTTCAGGTTGTAGACTGTTCTACAGCAGTGACTTGACATTTCGGCTCTGCTGAATTGTATTCCTAGCAGTGCCTGTTATAGCTACATTGATGGTAGGCCCCCATTCCTTTCTGATCACATCTCTGATTAAAATGGAGATGTTCCTGCGCCTGTCCTCGAGTTATTTGGGATCGGCAACTATCACACATTGATGGCAAGTCCTATCCATATGGTATCCATGTGTATGGTGGAACAACCCCTTTAATCAAGTAATGGTTAAGTATTTAAAGGGAACCTGTCGGCTGATTCATGCTTCCTGAACCATGGGCAGCAGGAAAAATCAGTCTTTCTCCGCACTGTAATGTGCGTTTTACTCTGGAGCTCTATGGCGTCACACACTGTTGATCGGAGTCGCGCACTTGAAGAAATGCATTTGCAAAAGAGTCTGGACACACTTTCTCACCCAGTTTAGCTTCACTAATAGGTCTGTCTCCTGTTTGCCTATAGGAAGAGACTTGTCAGTTGAGCTGGTCGGTAAAAGCTACTTGTTAGATCGTTGCGCTTCTCTGGCCCAGCTCTGCTTCAAAATGTGTGACGCCACAGCGGGTCAGCGTAAAACGCGTTGCTGTGTTGGAGAAGCCTGTGACTGATTCATACTGACTGTGGTTCGGACAGAATGAAATAGTCGACAGGCTCCCTTTTTATATGACTCCATCTAGAATGAGCTGACTATCTATAAAATGCAGTATCCTAGGGGAACTGTACATAAAAGTTAGAAAAACAAGTTTTAAAAAGTATATAAAAAAAAAAGTTCAAAACTTTTGTCACTTTACAAACGCAAGAAAAAATGTATCCTTACTTACCGTATGCTGAACACCGTAGAATAGAAAAAATCCAATTTCCAAAATCTAAGGGTGTTTTTTTTTTTTTTTTTTTTTTTTGTCCCATCCCTTAAAATTGGAATAAAAAGTATCCCTCAATGGTACTAATAAAATCTACACGCCAACCTGCAAAAATGAGCAATCCTTTAGCTTCCTAGGTGGAAGTACATAAAGTTATTAGTTGCAGAGAATGGTGCTGCAGCGTAAAGTTAGGAAAACGAGAATGGTTTTTTTCATTTTTTTTTTTTTTTTTTTTTTTTTTTTAAAAGCACTAAAAATTAATGACAACGCCGACCGGCAGAATACAGATCACACATCACTTATAACCAAGAGTACACGGCACTAAAACAAAACTGCTGCAAAAATGGGCGGACAATTTTTATTTTTTCCCCTTTAAATTCCCATTTTTTTTTTTTTTTTTTTTTTTTTTTTTTTCCCTCTTCGGTTTTCCAGTACATGCTATGGTACAGTGAAGGACACCATTAAAAAGTACAATTGTCCTAACAAAACAACACTCCCATTTTATGTAATTGAAAAAAAAAGTTAGGTTTTTAAAGGAAAAAAAAATGAAGACCCAAAAAAAAAATTATGACCATGCAGCAAGAAGTATTTATGAAGGCTGCCATGTTGCTACTTCTACTAAAGGATGTAATAGGAGTGCCATCTTGGTGCACCCTTCCACTACTTAAAAAGTAGAAGGAACAAGAATCGGCCCCCTTGGGGGTCACGTACCTTAAGGGGGGACCCTGAACAAGTGTTTAAAAAAAAAATTAAATTTCAAAACACCCCCCCCCCCCCCCCAACCCCTTTGCCATTTTCCAAATAAAAAAAAAGTTACACCTCATTGGTATCACCGTGTGATATTCCAAAGTGGTACCAATGAAAAACTATACCTCAACCTGCAAAAAAATGACTGGCAAATTGGGTCCATAGGTGGAAAAAACAAAAAGCTACAAAAAAAAACAGTATTTTAATTTTCATATTCCCCCTATTTTTTTTTTGGGGGGGGGGGGGGGGGAGTCCCAGTACATTATATAATATGATCAATTGCACCACTATAAAGTACATCTTGTCCTGTTAAAAACATGCCCTTGTATGATGTAGGCACAAAAAAGAAAAAAAAAAGTTATGAAGATGGGAAAGGGGAAAAAAATAATTGAAGGGAAAAAGAGGGTTTTCGGAGAGGATTTAAAAAGGGGGTGTATGCTTACGTTCGGCTTTTTCTTGAAGTTGATTCCTTTAGTTCCTGAAAACCAGGCGTTTCTTCCCCTCCCCGCGGGGTTTCTAAATGAAGGGGGATGACATCATCCCCCCCCCCCCCTTTTCCCCTTTACCTCGCTCCCGAGTCAGTGTGTTCCCCCCCCTCCTCTCTGTGTTCCCCAGTCCCTGTCCTCTCCCCATGAGCTTATTTTTTAAGCTGTTTACATACCAAGGTGATTCATCTTCTTTAACCAGAGCATGATCTCTTTCCCTCACGCTGAGGTTTGTTACAGTTGAATCCAGTCTTCTATGAGCTCCCCCAGAGCACAGATCCGTCTCCCTTCTATGTTTACACAAGACACCGAGGCACAATTCTGCTATTTTCTGATTATAGAGACAGCTGCAGTGTCACTGAGGAGCTGCTAGCTATATACAGTGAAATTGTTGCCGGCCCCTTACACGCAGGAGCATTAGGCACCAAGGCACAATTCTGCTGTTTTCTGATTGTAGAAGCAGCTGCAGGGTTACTGTTCAGCTGCTGGCTATGCAGAGTGAAGTGTCGCCGGCCCCTTATTCGGAGTGACAGAAGCCGGAGTGCTCGCTCCCGTGAATACCACCAGGGGCAGAACAGAATGTAAGTTTGTAGAGCCGTCAGCCGCTGAACTGCAAGGAGGCGGAGTCCGACCGGCACTGGGGAACTGTGTTTACACAAAACGAAGATAAGGGAGACGGAAAACAAGGCAGCTTCGCTAATGACATCCAAGTGCAAAGTTTCTTGTTTTCACTGTCCCCTTATTCTGAAGACCATTTAATGAAATGATACAATCCCTTTAAAGTTGCGCTGTGTTTGGTTGCTATAGACAACCAATGTTTTGGCCTATTATGCATTACAGGACCTGATATAAATGTAGATGTAAAACACATATATCTTCTTGACGGCCGCTTCACATTTGTTTCACTGTGTCACTGTGACTCGGCAATAATGAAGCTGTTTATTTCCCTGTAAGTGGAATGGAGTGGGTGTTGTGTAAGTGGATCACCGCTCTGTGACCGGCTTCCTATGTGAGGTATAAAACCGCAGCAGAAGGGGACGAGATGCATTTTCCGTATTCACATTGCGACACAGTAGAGGGTTCCCGAAATCCTGCATGACACAGCACCTACAGATGCGGCAGAGCTGAAATGGTTACTAAGCTCAACTTGCATCAAAATTGGCGTTTCCAAAAAACTGTATTTTACCATAAATTCCAACCAGGGGCGTAGGTATAGGCTTCCTAGCCCTGTTGCAAAACTTCAGCTTGGGGCCGCCTACCCCCAGACCATGGATGTGCACCACGAGTTTTTAACATGTTCCCTACTTGACATGAGGAATGGTTGCAATGTAGCGTGCTGCGTAAAATTATTTCTACTTAAAGGGATTGTCTAATAGAAGAAAATTCATTTTAAATGGGGCCAAAGTAAAACAAGTTATTCAGCAAAAGCATCTGGCCCCCATTTGTGCTACCTGTAGATAAGTACACACCCGATATAGTAGGAAGCCCCCCAAGTTAGGCAGACAGGTGGATGCTCCTTTTAGGTATGTTAGACGGAATGTGAACATGCCTATGTGAAGGGGGAGGGCTTTTCTCCGCAAACCAACCGGTATTTGTCCTGTGCCGTGTAAACGGCCCCTTAGGGTACGTCCACACGGGAAGGGTTTTTCGTTGGATTTTCAGACAGTTTTTGGAATTGGAAACTGACTGTTGACCATCGCCATAGACGTTCATAGAAAATCCGCCCATTAGTCTACACTGCACGGTTTTTCTACTGGGCAGATGTTCACACCGCTGTCATTCAGGAAAACTCGGAACATGCACAATCTTCCGCCGGGTGGGGAGGTGTGCCAGTCCGTGGTTAAGGGGGACGGCCAAATCCGTCAGTCGCAGACAGAACTGTACGCCAGAGCTATTCAAAAGACGCTAAAATATCGGCAGGATTCTTAAACAGAATCCGACCAGCATTGTACAACTACTGTGTGGCCGTAGCCTTAAAGGGGTTTTGCCACGAAGTAAAATTGACGTGGGAAGTTTGTAAATTAAATAATAAACATTTTCACCATTCATCATTATTAAAAGTTCTGCTCCATTTTTGTTTTAGCTGCTCCTTTAGTGATCCATTGTTTACAGCTCGTCTCCAGGGGAAACGACCCAGGCTGAGAGCTCCCCAGTCCTGGCCGCACATGCTCAGACATCACCTGTCCGCTCAGGCAACTACTGAGTTTTCAAACCCCGGGTGCTGTCATTCTACTCCCGTCCTCTGTGCTCCTTAGTAATTATTCGAACAGTGCAAATAAATAAAAAAAAGAGACCTCAATCAGGTCTGTGCATTTATAAAGAGAAATAAAATTCACAGGTTTGGTTCCTGCAGGGATTTGAACCGAGGACCCTTCTGGAGGCAAAAGTTTTACTCTGAGCTACAATGTAGCTACTTACAGTTCTATACATAAACAGACCTTTCTGTGACTACAGAGAGGAAAGGCCTGGGATGTCATCCTGCTGGGTCACATGATATGCAATTCAAAGAAATCACACACGCCCCCTTCTGAGCCCACAGAGCTGAAGAGCTGGATACAGGAGGCATGAAATGAGATCGTAGCAAAACCCCTTTAAGTTCTCATTCATCCTAAGGAGGCCATATGAATGTCCTCCATCCGGCCAGCATATGACAGGGATACCATGTTTTGTTGCATTGAATAGTGTAGCAGAGGCCTCCAGTCAAAAATATACTGCATAGTATACTTTTTTTTATTAGACATAGGAGCCTATGGGTGATGAGACCAATCGAAATCTCCGATGGACACTGCAGAAGAGACTTATTCACATAAAACTGGTCCCTGGCGGGCAGAGGGGGGGATCCAGGACTTTTGACTGCGCTGTTCAATCCACTGTTTGTGCATAGTTGCTGACTCTCCCGGACTCTCACCATTAGAGCCGGCACCAACTGCTCTTAGGGCAGTGGTACCGGGGGAAGCATCATAAGACGCTCCCCTGACATCAGTAGTTACAGGGAACTTGCCCTTGACATCTAGACTATTCAGTAATTAATCTCCTGCACTGAGGGAGGTAAGTGACCTCTTTCACCTCCTCCCTCCCTGACCCCTCTTTTCTGCCCCCTCCCCTTCCTGCCACTGGTCTATCCAGCTTTACTGGATGCTGTAAAATCTATCTTGCCTACAGAACATAATTCTTGATGGGTGGAATGAGATAAATAAAAAAATAACCTGTGAAAAATGGAAGGAAACCCAATTTCGATTCATCCATAAGGCTATTTATGGGTTCAACATCCCTGCCCATCCAGCAACCTCTGATAGGTTGACAGCCTGTCCAAAATGTTCCACTCAAGGAACGGATATGATACATGGTATGTGGCACTGTCCGGCGGTTCAAAGCTTCTGGAAACAAATATTGGCCTTGCTGGGTGGGAAGGGAGAGGTCATCCTAGAGCTTAAACCGGAGGTGGTTCTGTTTCATAATATCCCCCAGTCAGGAATTAACTCCTATTTTATACATATCTTCTTGCTAGGAGCCAAGAGATGTATTTTGGAGAAATGGCTCGACAGGGAAGCGCCCTCCCCGGCCATGTTAATTGGCCATATTAAGAATTAAATGTATATGGAAAAACTTCTAGCAGAGCGAATGAAAGACACGCAGACTGGTAGTTTTTTTGCAAAATGGCAATTATTTTTGACAAAATTCATGTCTCACTCGGAAATCCAGCAGATAATGGAACCCTTTTTAACCTCCAGCTGGTACTTGATGGCTGAATTGTCGGGCACTCTGGGTGGACTCAGGGTCTCTGCTGGAAACAGACCCCCAGCGGACAACACAGCATAGGGTACTTAGGGATAAGGGAAACATTTAACCAATAGACAATATGGGTAACTCTTTGCACTTCGCCAGGCATGTCTTAATTATTATCCCCCTTCACTTGGCTTACAGCCTATGACCAGGTGTTCTATCTACCTATTAGATAACTCTAGGTGAATACTGAATCCGGATGGGGGTGATGTCTCCCCCTCTTTTCTCTCCCATGCACGTACAGCCTCTCGTACAACTTCTCGTAAACATTTTTGTAAAATTTCTTGATAGATTCTGGAATGTTTTAATATAATAGTTGGTTTGTTTTGCTTGTTTGTTCCAACCTTTAACCATAACACGGGATCGGCCATAGAGGCAGTACGGTCAGGCAAGGCCGCGGATTTTGAGACTCCTCATTACATGGAGGGAGCTAGAAACCACTAAGGAATATTGTTCCTCCTTACATTTATGACTCACGGATTGTAACGCCGTAAGCCAGGCTTTCGATTTAGAATACCCGGTGGAACAAATGGGGGGGACCCTGGGAAGCACCTCTGAGGTTTTGTCAGCAGCAGAACTGAAACAGAGTGCCTAAGATACCTTTGCTTTCTACGTGCTGAGCGACTCAATAAAGGTGATATAACTTGGAGTTCCAGGGTGTCAGAGGGTCCTGCCTTATACCAGGCAGGGACTCAGTCCCATCTCATGGACCGGGTAGGGTCTTATTGGAGACCAATGATATGGTCAAGACTAGTGTTGAGCGATTTTTATCGACAAAGTTTTATCGGCAAGGTTTTTTTTGGTGTGAAATTCCAGATCATGCGATAATTAAGGTTAAAATCTTGCATCATCTATTAAGATCGCCCCTTTTCGGGGCTTCCCTTTAAATTTTGGCGCCACAAAAAAGAGATTTAAAAATGGCAGGGGGAGATGTGTGTGCGACGTCATGACTGGGGTTGTAGGTTGCGATTTGGCTGGAAAAATCAAATGACCTTTTTTACATAAACAGCGTTTCCCTTTTCACCTCAGTGTCTCTCAGGTCTAAAGGGATAGGACCTGCGCTCTGCCTTGGCCAAACAGCTCAGCGAAATTATCTATTTCGCACAAGAAACCTCTATTTAGCTGTGATCCTTCAATTTAGTTGATAGTGATTTGAAGTTTTTTATGTAGTTACTAGAGAATTTTAAAGCACATCCACCGCTGTAAAATTCAGGGCGGGGGGACGTGGGGGGGGGGGGGGCCCCCGGGGCGAACACAGAAAAGCTCTATCTTAAAAAACGGGATAAAGTTCCCCAAGACTAGTGTAGACATTGTAGGGAATATCTTATTTTTAACAGTTTGCTATTAAAAATATTTCCTGGTTTTTGGGCAGCCTGAATTATTTTGGATAAACATCATTTTATAACTGCAGGTCTCTTTGTTATGAAAAAACCCACTTTTATTATTATAACATTTCGATGGTTTCTTTTTCAATTTTTTACCCTTTACACCTTGACTGTTGATATATCCCCCTTTTGCGTTAAATTCAATCCAGAAATCTTGTAGTCACACGGGTTTGTTTTTCCCAAAAAAATCCCGTGTATCGTACGAAAACATCACAGTTACGTGTTTTTTTTATTTTTGCGCACCCAGCACTGTTCATTGACGCAGCTCTACTAAATGTTAAAACTAAATTCTTATTCCCCAAGGGGAATTAAAAGGGTTTTCTGACTTTTAAATACCAAAGTTGTTGCCTAAGATGTAGCACTTCCATTTGACTGTTGTGGAGTTAATTTAGCTTCCCACCTTTTTTTGGGGGAATAATGAAGGTTTTTGCTCCCCATAGACTTTAATGGTCATCGCTCATAACAAGCTCACATCGAAAAACCTTATCGAAGCGGCCGACTTTCGACGATCTCGATAGCCAACCAATCGTCAACATAGTAAAGGGACCTCAAAATAACCAATTTACAGTGTGTTTCAAGTACTTTACTATTATAAAATGTATTTTTATCCACATCAGATTACTTGTTCCTGAAAATGTTACATTTCTAGTATTATATTACTGCTGTTATGTCAAAATATCTTTCTAAACATGATCCTAATTTTGAAAATCAATAAACTATGTTGTAAAAAAAAAAAAAAAAAATCTATCTTGCCTCCAGGAAAGCTGAGTGGTGCCCCATCCTCCACAGCAATCGCCCAGCTTTTCTGAATACCTGCTGTGGGGAATTTCACCCAGCTTTTCTGGGCACTGAAGCTGTTGGACCACGTCAGACCAGCGTTACATCTATTTTTTTTTATAAAATGGTCAATGAGGGCTGTTGTTGGGGAGTATTAATTTAAGTATATTCTGTATACAGAAAACACCAATGCGTTAAATGACTCAGCACTTTATTGAGAGGGTGCTTTAAGACAATTGTAAAGCTGCAGGTTGTATGGTGCATTGCGGATGGTGGGTGGAGTAGTAGAGAAGGTGGTAGTAGTCGTGTGGTGCACTGGCACTTAATAAACAGCAGACAATTACTTTTCAGGGAACTTCAGGCTTTACTCGTGGCACTGATACTTGTGGACATTACATATCATATAGGCAAGGTACCTGTCACTTTAGCACATCTCAGACACTCCCTTCTTCAAGCGACTCTACTGACAACTTTCCTCCTATCCGACCCAGTCCAACTGTGCAAGCTGGTGGCATCTGGCATTGATCCCTGCCCCAGTCCAGCTGTGCAAGGTGGTGGCATCTGGCATTGATCCCTGCCCCAGTCCAGCTGTGCAAGGTGGTGGCATCTGGCATTGACCCCCGCCTCAGCCCAACTGTGCTGGCACCTGGCGACTCTGGACACTCTTTACTAGGTCCTCTCTTTGGGGTCCTTTACTCTTCTGGCCGTCCCCCAAACTGCTCACCTGTATGGCTATGTTCACACGGCTTATTTGCAGGGCATAATTAAGCCCCGCAATTACACCGTGTGGATGGGGGCGGGGCGTGGGCGGGAGCGGGGACGGGTGCGGGGGGCCGGCACCTCGCCGGCCCATAGACTATATTACAGAGGGGCCCGCGTATACGCTGCGGGTAATTCACATGTCACTTATCTCCCCCCTCGGGGGGCGTTTTCGCCGAAGCAGGAGAGGGGGACGTAATCCATAGTTCTCTATGAAACTGTGGATTACCGTAATGACCGGGGACGTTTCAGCCCGTAATTGGCACTGAAATTTACTCCCATTTAAAGCCCGTGTTGAACATGGCCTATTTCTGCATTGTCTTTCTCTTTCTGATTCTGCACGCTCACGCTCTCTGGTATCTCTGCCCCTTGCTCTTTCTCTTGCTGCACTTCTGACGTTATGTGAGTAGGGCTGTTCTGCTCTGCCCATTCTGCCCTGTCTATTGCCCAGTAAGGCTATGTTCACACGCTTATTTTGGGGCGTATTTGCAGACGTAATTACATCCGAAATACGTCCCAAAATACTTTCAATAATACATTAGATTAGCATTGATTCCAATGTAAAATACCGCCCGTTGTTCACACCGAGGCTATTTTCGCGATGTAATTTCGCCATGTAAATATGATCGTAAATTTAGTCCCCTGTCACTTATTAAGGCGTATTTTGCGACGTAAGTCCCCCTAGTAAAGAATGGGGAATGTATTTACGACGCGAAATATGCGCCACACTTTGTAACACATATTTCAAACGTATTTCGTCCGGATGTAATTACGTCCGCAAATCCCTCCCCCGAAATAAGCCGTGTGAACATAGCCTAACTGCTGCTCACATCTGGAACTATGTACACAGAACACTCAGAACTCAACTGGAACTCTCTGCAGAGCCGATTTAGCTGTGTAAGGGCAGGTCCCCACAGCACGGGTTTTACCCGGATTTATAGAGACGGTTTTCGGTTTTGAAAGCCGTCTGTAAACCGTGTGTCAACCGTTTACACTGCCAGCGATCCGAAGGGGGACAGCTTGAGTCCGCAAACCACGAAGAAAAGCCGCCCCCCTGCGTGCCAGAAACAGAGCAAATACCGGTCGGGATTTTCCGATCAGTATTTGCTCTGTGTCGTGTAAACGGCCCCTAACTTGGCCAATCCTCTGTTAGCTCTCAGGCTGCTTGCCTAGCAGCACTGTCCCCCCCTTGCTTCCTACACTGCAGGGCTAGTAACCCTTTCCTAACTACGCAATGACTAAGCACTAACAAAGGAATATAGAAATATTATTATGTGCCCATCCCCTCTTAACTGTACAAGTAAATCACAACACAGACATATGTAATATAATATATAATATATTTTATATAATTATATATATATATATATATATATATATATATATATATATATATATATATATATATATATATATATATATATACAGACAAATCCCCGACTTTCATCGTTTCCGACTTACGTCTGTCCCCTTGTTACAAACAGATTTATGGGGCATGCTGGCACTTGTAGTTCCAAGTTCCACAGCAGATAGTAGCTGTGGAATGACAAGTTCCAGCATGTCACAGCAGCACATGAGGTGAAAATTAAGTGAAATCTTCTCAACAGTGACACAGACAGCAAAACAAATGTAAAAACCCTTCCCTGCACTATCCAAAACGAAAAAAAAAAACCTTTTGTGCTGGAGTTACATTTAATACATATACCTGTTCCGACTTACATACAAATTCAACTTAAGGACAAACCTACAGTCCCTGACCCTTTCTTAACCCAGGGACTGCCTGTGTGTATATATATAGATATATATATGTATATATAAAATATATATATATATATATATATATATATATATTCCCCAGAGGTGGGACGACGGATAGGCCAAGGTAGGTGACCGCCTAGGGCGCCTACCTCTGTCTATCCCTAAGGGGCGCAGGAAGGGCTCCGAACCTCGCCGAGCTCCAGGCCGCTGCCGTGGGCCTGAAGCGCCGACCGCCTCTTCGACCACTTCTGCGGAGCAGAGAGCGAGCGCTCCCTGCTCCGCAGACAATGTCCGACCCGCTCACTGGAGGATCGCTGGATCCTCCGGTAAGCCGCAGGGCCGACACAGCGGGGCCGCCGGGTCCTCATAGCGCTGAGGACTCGCCGCGGCTCCGTGCGCCTCAGCTGACAGCGTCGCGATAATATGATGTCATCGCGACGCTGCCTCACCTCGGGCGCACAGCGCGTCACAGGCCGTGCGCCCGAGGAGCTGCCGGAGGAGCGTCCGGCGCTGGAGGCGGAGCCCGAAGAGGAGCGCGCGGCCGGGAAGCAGGTAAGTATGAATGTTGTTGTTTTTACCTGCCTGTGGCCCTATAACTGCCTTGGCCCCTATAATTGCCTGTGGCCCCTATAATCCCTGCCTTGTGCCCCCAAAAGCCTTGGCCCCTATAATGCCTGCCTGTGTGCCCCATATACTGCCTGGGCCCTATAATCCCGTCTTGTCCCCCCTATATACTCCCTTGGGCCCCTATAATCCCTCCCTGTGGCCCCTTAACTGCCTGGGGCCCCCCTATAATCCCTGCCTGGGGGCCCCCCCTTTTTCGGCCTGGGGCCCCCTTTAAAATGCCTCCCCTGTGGGGCCCCCTATTACTGCTGTGGCCCCTCATACTCCCTGTGGCCCCTATAATGCCTCCCCTTGGCCCCCTATAAAACCCCTTGGCCCCTAAAATGCCTGCCTGTGTGCCCCCTATTATGCCTGTGGCCCCTTTTAATACTGCCTGTGGCCCTATAATGCCTGCCCTTTTGTCCCATATAACCCCTCCCTGTGGCCCCTTATGCCTGCGGGTTTGCCCCATACGCCTCCTTTGGGGGCCCCATATCCTCCCTGTGGCCCATACCCCCTGCCCCCCTATAGCCTGCCTGAGCCCCTATAACCCTGCCTGTGGCCGTATACCCCTCCCTGTGGCCCCTATTTGCGCCGGGCCCCCATACGCCTGCCTGGGCCCCCTATGCCTCCCGGGAGCCCCAAAACCCCTCCCTGGGCCCCTAACCTCCCTGACCCCCCTAACCCCCCCTTTGGGCCCCCTAGTTTTATACCTCCCTGTGTCCCCCCTATATCCCTCCGACCCCCCTTACAAAACCTGCCTGAGTGCCAATTATCTATATCCCGCCTGGTGCCCCTATATCTATATACCTGCCTGGTGCCCCTTATCTATATCCTCCTGAGAGTTACCCTACTCTTTTTACTCCTGAGAGTGACCCTATTTATAACCTGCGAGCGTGACCATATACTTTAATCCTCCTGGAGTGACCTATATCTATTTACCTCCCTGAGGTGACCTTTATTTATATACCCCCCTGTCTAAGGGGGACAATATACATATACCTGCCTGACTGATAGGGCATTCTTATACCTTTCTAACTGAGAGGACATTATCCTGTCTAACTGAGGGGACTTATTCCCTGTGAAAAACTGAGGGGATGCTAACCTATAATTAAGGGTTGTGGAAATGGGGGTTTTAAAATATTTTGTTAAAAATCCTCAGGGACAATATTGGCCGGGGCAATCAGCATAAGGGTTGAAGGGATGGAGAAGAAAAGGGAAGGTAACGACACTGTCAAAAAAGACTCCCGGGTGAGTCACTAAATGTAACTGCAGTGTAATCCTTATATTTCGCAGAGGTCTAATACAATAGTAACTACCATATATGGCCCCTTAGGCGGGGGTATATTAAAATCAGACCTGTGTACAGCGTAGTCACATGTGGGGGTCGCGTTCGGTCAGGGTCTGGCAGGATTATTTGAGCCTTAATAGAAAATATTTTGGGGGGTCTTGGTTTTGTAGGGTGTTTTTTTTAAAATCTTTTTCTGGTAGTTTGCTCCTTTGTATTGGTGGATTATTATGCTGTTATTTGGGGGTATTGCATGTCTTTACGAGGGGACGTTTTTAAAAAAGAAATTTTGTCATTGGTGATTTTCTTGGCAGGATGCTGTGGAGAGGGAGGAGTATTGGGATAGCAAAAAAATTAGTGACAGGCCTGGCCAGGGGTAAAGGGGAAAATTAGTGTGGGGGGGGGGGGGGGCGCATTTTTTGGGGGAGTGAGGGGGGGGGGGGGGGGCCCCATTGTCTGTACTTGGCTAGGGCACCAAAATGCCTTGTCCCGGCTCTGATATGCCCCATCCTTACACAGATAATCAGAAACGGGAGGGGCTGCAGGTTACACAGTTAAAAGTAGGGCCCCCATTGCCGGGATCAAATCGGTAATCACCTCTGTAATTGTTAAAACCAGTTTTAAATTCCAATTTTAAAAAAGGGTCACTTGGCCACAACCCGACTTGGTCCAAGCCCTAGGTGTCCTTATCCCCCTGGGAGGGAAATCTCACGAGGAGAAAAAGAGGGAAGGTGCAGAGACAGGTAGACCGAAGAGAGAGAGGAAGAGAGAGAGAGAGTGGGGGCATGTGGGGAGGGAAGGGAACGGGGGAACTGTCCGGGGAGAGAACAGAGGAAACTTGGGGTCGTCCCAGGGATTAAAGGGAGAGCAAGTAGCCCTGTGGTTCCCCCAAAACCTTTTTCAAGGGGGGAAAAGTGCCCCCCTATGGGAGGTCTATAGAGAGGTGCAGGAAACTGAGAGTGAAACAGGACTGCCTGGATTCTCAAGAACTGACATACCAGTTCTTTTTCAGCACTGAAGAAAAAAAACAGTGTAGTGGAAAAACAGGATTGCAGTCTGTTTCAGTAAGTTTACAGCGGGAAAACGGTAGAGACCCTTTCTAAAGTGGTTTCCCTGCCAGAAGTGTCTCTTAGCGTAGAATGTGCCTGATTTATGACCCGTTGTAGGCCACTATGCCATTAATCCCCATAAATGTGGCCTTTTTAACGCTAAACTTATCATGCTGCCCTTTGGGTGCGTTTTTTTTCGGGGGTATTGGGGTCTCTTCTCTTTTCTTTTTGCAAGTTTTTTTTTACCCTTTTTTTTTTTCCCCTTTTTCCTGCTCTTATAAAGACCAAGGTTTGGAAAAAGAGGGCCTGAAAACGGGGAAAGGTTTACAACATTTTTTTTGGCAGTAACGGGCCCCGAAAGATCTAGGGAGGGAGGGTTAACCACAAAAGGGGCGGGGGGGGTGGAGGTTAAAAAAGGGACGGCAACCTTCATGGGGAAAAACCCATAACCCCCCGCCAAACAGGAACCCACGGGGCCCAAACACTTTCATCATGGCCTCCCGCAGGGGGAAACATAAGATCCAAATTCTAAGGGGGTTTTGCTATTTTTTTTGGGGGTTTAAAAAACCTGCCCCCGCATGGGTGGGCAGAGGGCCCGCGCACTGAGCCTTGGGGCCTAAAAAAAGTTGTAGATGTTTGTGCCGGGCAGTGGGAAAGGGCGAGCTATGGCCAAAGAGGGAGGGGGAGGCGAGAGGATCCACCTGTGCCCTCTCCAGTCCCCGCTCCCCCCTTCCTGCTGAGAGTTGTAGTTTTTGTGACAGCAGGGTAAACCCAAAATTTTGCCCGCTGACACTTATCAGGGCAATTAAGCCAGAATTCCGGTGCAATTTACAGAATAATATAGTCTGACACATTATACTACATTAATGATGTATTTTAGACAATTCTGTGGAAAGGATATGTGGTTCAGGGTGTAACGACGCGTGCCAAAAAAAAAATTTCCCAAAAAGTTGATGCAAATTAGTGGGTTAAAAAATGATTTTTACTTAAGAAGGTGTAAAAACTTAGGGGGCTCAGTTTGAAAAAATGTCCGGGGGTAAGACGTCCCTTGTTGCCCAAAACAATAATCAGGGCCCCCTAGAACTTAACAAAGCTCCTTAACCCAAACAGAGCCCCAAACAACCCAAAACAAACCCCCTAGCAACCCAATCAGAGGCCCCCTTTTAAAAAAATAACCCCCACTCAAAGGACCAATCAAGGGCCCCGCCCCCAATCGAGTCATAGCAACCAACAACCTCATTTGCAACCAAACGAGTCCATAGCACCAATCGGAATCATAGCAACCAATCAGACCTAAAAACAAACCAATCGAGCCCATAGCCACCAATCGGAACCCTAGCAACCAATCAGACTCATAGCAACCCCAATTTAGAGCCCATGCCCCCAAACGGGAAATCATACAACCAAACAGACCTCATTGCAACCCCAATCAGAGCCCCTACCCCCAATCGGAACCATACAACTAATCAGAGCTCATAGCAACCAATCAGAGCCCCTAGAAACCCAATAGAGGCCATAGAAACCAACCCAAACCCAAAGCAACTAATCAGAGCCCAAGCCCCGAGTACATAGCAACCAATCGAGCCCATAGCAGCCAAACAGAGCTCATAGCAACTAATCAGGTCATAGCAACCAATCAAAGCTCATAGCAACCAATCGACCCATAGCAAACCCAAAAATAGCCTATAGCAGCCAATCGAGTCTAAGCGACCAAACAGAGCTTACAATAATCGAGCCCATAGCAACCAGAATACATACAAACCAAAAAGAGCCCATAGCACCATCAGAGCTCATACAACTAATCAGTTAATGCAACCAATAAAAGCCCCCTTTAAAATTTAAAATAATGCTTGAAAAAATGCTGTTTTCACTTTAAAAAAAAAAAAGTAATCTGCAAATTGTTAAAAAACTCTATGACCTTTTGTTAATTTTTTTGTTCCCTGTGAAATAAAAATCCCGGGCCTCTTCTCTTATTCTCTTGTTGGCTGTTCCTCTTTATTCCCCCTAAAATGTATGACTAATCTGTCACTGGGGGTTACCCTTCTCAGTCTTCGAGGGGCGTGTCCCCCACACACTTGTCTGCAGTCTGGATGGAAATTTTGCTGTGCGGACACACCTCCGTTGGAACACCCATTGACGATTAGTAAAAGATTTTAGGGGAGTAATAGAAGAAAACAAACACAGAGAGGCCACCTATGGCAAACCTAAGCTTTTTTTTGCTGTTGGTGTACACCATCCAGCGTGACTGCCCGCAGGTTATGCTGGGTTTTTTAGTTCCCAGTATCTGCAGGGCCCAGGTTGAAAAAAATTTGGGGTTTTGGAAGGTTTTTAAAATTTTTTTTGCTAAATGCCCTTTTACTGCGGGGGGAAATGTTTAGTATTCGGGTGTGTTTCTAGGAATTTAAAAAACCGGGGAAGAATGAAATGCCTTTTTTACTACAGCAAATACAAAAGGAAAATAACAAAAAGGGGTGTAGCCCGGTGAGGGCAGCGGATTTTGTTTTAAAAAATTTTTTGTCCTGGTTCACTCAGCATTGAAGGTTAGTTCGGAACAGTGTCAACTGGGGTGCTGAGGCCCAAAAGTAGTGGATTCTTGGGTCCACCGTAGGTTTTATTTTTGGGGCCCCAGTGGAGTTTATTCTTGGGGCCCCATGGAGTTATTCTTGGGCCCCCCAGTGGAGTTTTATTCTTGGGGCCAAAAGGGAGTTAATTCTTTTGGGGGCCCCCAGTGGGTTGATTTTGGGGGTCACCATTGGAGCTGTTTTTTGGGGCTCCCAGTAGGTTGTCTCTTGGGATCCCCAGTTGAGTTTATTTTGGGACCCCCCAGTAGAGTTGTTTTTGGGACCCCCAGTGAAATTGATTTTTGGGGCCACCAGTAGAGTGATTCTTGGGACCCAAACCCGTGAAAATTTATTCTTGGGGCCATAGGTTGATTCCGGGACCCCCCAAATGGAGTTGATTCTTGGGGCCCACCAGTGGGTTGTTCTTTAAGCCCACATGGGTTCATTCTTGGGGCCCACCAGTAAGTTGATTCTTGGGGCCCCCCCATGAAATTTTATTTTTTTGGGGCCCACCCTAGAGTTTATTCTTGGGGCCCCAGTGAAATTTATTCTTGGGGCCCCCCGAAGTTGATTCCTGGGGCCCACCGTGGAGTTTATTCTGGGGGGACCTGGAGTTGTTCTTGGGGCCCACAGGGGTTGATTCTTGGGGCCCACCAGTGGAGTTGATTCTTGAGTACATGATTGCACAAATCTCTTGAAATCTGCCTCTTTTTCTGTTTTTCTCCCTGAAAAGAGGACCCATGCATGTCAAGGGACCCACCATGCCCAGAGGCTGCTCAAGTTCCATTGGAAATGACAGAAAAAAAGGTGGAGCGCATTGAGCTAATTTATTTGTGAAGCCGACGGACACTGTGGTGGAAACCTGACAAACCCCACTGCAGTCAATGTGGTCCGTTGGGCACCATCAGTACAACAAGTCTGTTTGCACCTCTGAACAGAACCTCCGCTCAGATGTAAACCAGACCTTATTAAATTGGTGTATTAGTGGGATTCAGGTGTAGGGGGGCATAGTCGTGGGTGCAGGTTTTCCAGGCTTCATTTCTTCGTTTGGGTGAATTTGTGAATTATTAAGGCTACTATGGGTTCCCCGGGAATAGTGAACAAAAGGTATTTGCCAAGTTTCAGGTCATCTGAGGAAAGGGGTGAAGCATGTTGGGAGGTTACTGCAACTGCTACATTGTAAAACAAAATAATAGTTTAGGAGGCAGAGAACACTGAACTAAAGTGAATATTTTTCCTGCACGAGCCCCCAATTTTATGTTTTGTAAAATGGCAAACAGACTTGCCATTGGCTGCAGAAATAAAATGAATCTGCAACTTTTTTGGGGTTTCTTCCCAAAACAATTTTCTGTGGGCCTTTCATGGGGGAAATTTTATGCTTTTTTTGGTAAACTTTTCCTTTAATGACTTTTTTTAATCATTTTGCATTTTTTCAACCCTTTTTTCCCCCAATGACATGAATAAAAAATGACACCCAAAAAACCCAAGGGGAAAAAACTGCAAAAAAAAAAAAATCAACTGTTATAGTACATTTTTGAAATTTTCCCATTCCCAATTTTAAAAAACTGGACGTGGTAAAAAATGTTGTTTTTTTGCAGAGAATGTAATGCATGCACCCAACCTTGCTTAACTTTTGTGTGGTGCACAAGGTCGGATCTGCTGTGGTCTTGTTGCTCTTGGAAGTTGAGGATTAAAAAAAGAAAAGTGAGAAACCAAAAATGGTCTGGACCTTAAGGGGTTAATACAGGGGGCAAATGGGAAATCACTGTATTACATCAGTCCGTAGCGGTGGGACCCGTGTAGTTGTACAGGGCACCTCAATTCATGTTACTGAAGTGGGTTCAGAGATGGTCTGGCATTCTGCACCAGTGCTGTTACTTTCTTATTGGGATCTGAGTGAGTATATATTAGATATATTGGGGTGGGCTGTGGTAGGAAGAAGTTGTACATGTGAGCAATCAGCGTGCTGTGGAGCAACTGAAGATAAGGATGAGCTTCTCCCGCTAATTCCTCTTCCAGGTGATTGTCCATACTGATACAGTAACCTAGGGCTCTCCAGCTGTGATGAATCTATTACCTCCAGCAGACCATGACAGGAGTACTGCCTGCACTGCCCTGATAGTGCCCCTGACAGGAGTACTGCCTGCACTGCCCTGATGGCGCCCCTGACAGGAGTACTGCCTGCACTGCCCTGATGGTGCCCCTAACAGGAGTACTGCCTGCACTGCCCTGATGGTGCCCCTGACATGAGTACTGCCTGCACTGCCCTGATGGTGCCCCTGACAGGAGTACTGCCTGCACTGCCCTGATGGTGCCCCTGACAGGAGTACTGCCTGCACTGCCCTGATGGCGTCCCTGACAGGAGTACTGCCTGCTCTGCCCTGATCGTGCCCCTGACAGGATTAGTGCATGCTCTGCCCTGATGGTGCCCCTGACAGGAGTACTGCCTGCACTGCCCTGATGGCGACCCTGATAGGAGTACTGCCTGCACTGCCCTGATGGTGCCCCTCACAGGAGTACTGCCTGCACTGCCCTGATGGTGCCCCTGACAGGAATACTGCCTGCACTGCCCTGATGGTGTCCCTGACAGGAGTACTGCCTGCACTGCCCTGATGGTGCCCCTGACATGAGTACTGCCTGCACTGCCCTGATGGCGTCCCTGACAGGAGTACTGCCTGCACTGCCCTGATGGCGTCCCTGACAGGAGTACTGCCTGCACGGCCCTGATGGTGCCCCTGACAGGAGTACTGCCTGCACTGCCCTGATGGCGTCCCTGACAGGAGTACTGCCTGCACTGCCCTGATGGTGCCCCTGACAGGAGTACTGCCTGCACTGCCCTGATGGTGACCCTGACAGGAGTACTGCCTGCACTGCCCTGATGGTGCCCCTGACAGGAGTACTGCCTGCACTGCCCTGATGGTGCCCCTGATAGGAGTACTGTCTGCACTGCCCTGATAGTGCCCCTGACATGAGTACTGCCTGCACTGCCCTGATGGTGCCCCTGACAGGAGTACTGCCTGCACTGCCCTGATGGTGCCCCTGACAGGAGTACTGCATGCACTGCCCTGATGGTGCCCCTGACAGGAGTACTGCCTGCACTGCCCTGATGGTGCCCCTGACAGGAGTACTGCCTGCACTGCGCTGATGGTGAATATACCAGAGTCCATCATGTAACTCTTGCCGGCACGCAGTGTCAGTCTGGGATGCCTAGGGCCCAAAGGTGGAGTTGATTCTAGGGGCCCACCAGTTGATCTGTTTCTGGTCCTACCAGTGGAGTTTATTTTAGGAGCCCACCCTACAGCTACTATAAATTACTGTACATGCCTCCTGTCCTCTACATCTGGCTTTTTGCCTCTTTTTCTCTGCTTTTTTACCTTTTCTGAGGATGTAGATGCAGTTAAAAAACAACTCCAGGTCTACCATGCTCAGTGGCCCACCGGGGGATTCCCCGATTGCCCTGTGGGCCAGTCCGAGCCTGCCCGCACGTGGTGGCTATGCTGTAGGTTTTGTATAGTTGTATATATACCTCAACTGCTCTGCTACATCCAGGAGATCCTGCACACATGGTGCATTATATTTCGGGGGTATGTTGGTATCTTCTTCATCTTTTTTACAGGATCTCTCACATTTTAGAGCCTTCTTCCTGCTCTTATAAGACCGAGTTCTTGTGTAAAGATGCTTCTGTAAACAGGAGGAAGGTTACAACATTTTTTTGGCAGTAACAGCCCCGTTAAGATCTAGAGGAGGGAGTGTTAACCACAACAGGCGGGCGGGTAGGAGGTTAGATAAAGGGACGGCAACCTTCACTCAGGAGGACACCAATAACCACCCGCCAGGCACTGAGAACCACACGGGGCCCAACACTCTCATCATGGACCAATCCACGCAGCAGGTAACATAAGATCCCAAATTCTAAGAGGGTTTCTGCTATTTATATTGGTGGTGTAACTCTGCGCCAGCATGGAGTGGGCAGGACGCCCGCCGACACATGAGACCTTGGAGGCCATAAAGAAGTTGTAGATGTTTGTGCCAAGGCTAGTGAGAACGGGCGAGCTATGTGCCAAAGAGGAGGTGGAGAGCGGAGAGGATCCAGCCTGTGCCTCTCCAGTCGCCGCTCTCCCTTCCTGCTGAGAGTTGTAGTTTTGTGACAGCAGGTGAACCACAAGTTAGCGCCGCTGACACTTATTATGGCAATTTAGTCAGAATTCCGGTGCAATTTGCAGCAAAATATTGTCTGACACATTATACCACATTTACGATGTATTTTAGGCACTTCTGCGGAAAGGATATGTGGTTTAGGGTGTAACGACGTGTGCCAAAAAAAGCGCCGAAGATGTAAACTTGTATGATGTATGAAAACTGTCCAGGTGTAAGACTGTCCTTGCTGCCCATAGCAACCAATCAGAGCTCATAACAGCCAATCAGAGCTCATAACAGCCAATCAGAGCTCATAACAACCAATCAGAGCCCATAGCAACCAGAGCTCATAGCAACGAATCAGAGCTCATAATAACCAATAAGAGCTCATGGCCACCAATCAGAGATCATAGCAATCAATCAGAGCTCATAGCAACCAATCAGAGCTCATAGCAACCAATCAGAGCTCATAGCAGCCAATCAGAGCCCATAGCAACCAATCAGAGCTCATAGCAGCCAATCAGAGCCCATAGCAGCCAATCAGAGCCCATAGCAGCCAATCAGAGCCCATAGCAACCAATCAGAGCTCATAGCAACTAATCAGAGCCAATAGCAGCCAATCAGAGCTAATAGCAACCAATCAGAGCTCAAAGCATCCAATCAGAGCCCATATCAGCCAATCAGAGCCCATAGCAACCAATCAGAGCTCATAGCAACCAATCAGCCCATAGCAACCAATCAGAGCTCATAACAGCCAATCAGAGTTCATAGCAATCAATCAGAGCTCATAGCAATCAATCAGAGCCCATAGCCACCAATCAGAGCTCATAGCAACCAATCAGAGCTCATAACAGCCAATCAGAGTTCATAGCAATCAATCAGAGTTCATAGCAATCAATCAGAGCCCATAGCAACCAATCAGAGCTCATAACAGCCAATCAGAGCCCATAGTAACCAATCTGAGCTCATAGCAACCAATCAGAGCCCATAGCTATCAGAGCTCAGAGCAACGAATCAGAGCTCATAATAACCAATAAGAGCTCATGGCAACCAATCAGAGCCCATAGCAACCAAACAGAGCTCATAAAAACAATCATGCTCATAGCCCCCAATAAACCCCATAGCAATCAATCAAGTTCATAGCAATCAATCAGAGCTCATAGCAACCAATCGAGCTCATTGAAGCCATCAAGCCCATAGCAACCAATCAGAGTCATAGCAGCCAATCAAGCCCATGCACCCAAATCAAGCCCATAGCAACCAATCAAGTCATAGAAAAATCAGAGCTCATACAGCCAACCAGACCCCATAGCAACCAATAAGCTCAAAGCAGCCAATCAGGCTCAATCAGCCAATCAGACCCCCATGCAACCAATCAAGCTCATAGCAACCAATACCCCCAAGCAACCAATCAAGCTCAAAGCAGCCAATCAAGCCTACACCAATCAAGCCCATAGCAACCAATCAGAGCTATAGCAACCAATCGCCCATAAAACCAATCAGAGCTCATAACACCCAACAGAGTTCATAGCAACCAATCAGAGCTCATACCCCCAAATAAGAGCTCCCTTTTGAAAAAATGCTGTTTATTCACATAAAAAAAAAAAAAATAAATGCTGCAAAGTTGTTAAAAAAGTGTATGCAGAGGCCTAGGTTGCAAACCATTGGTGTTTTGGAAGGTTTAAATTAGATGCAAAAATGGCCTTGATCGGGTTAAAATGTTGAAGTATTAAGAGGGGTGTTTGGGAAGAAATAAACCGGTGAAAAATAAAATCCCTTTTTTAACGACAGCAAATCATAAAGTGAACATAACAAAAGGCGTGTGCCCGGTGAGGGAGCTGGGTTTAGTTTTAAACATTTTTGGGCGACATGTATGAACGGGCTTTTCGCCCGTTTTTTTTGGCGTACACGCGCCTCCCAGCCCGAATCCCGCGTGGACCCAGCGTTGCCACTTTCGGCTGCGGTCCGCTGAAGGGGCGGGCAGGTGGGCGGGGGAGTGGGGGCGTGTAGGGTTCCGGGGTGGGACGCGGCGCGCTTGTATAGTCCGGCATGTACCATCGCCGCTCGCCAAACGCGGGGCTCACAGCTCCGACAAGCAGACCAGGTTTTTTTTTTTGGGCCCAAATCCTCCCGGGGGCGGCGAATGAAGCAGGATCCGAAATGCGAGGAAGGGGGACGAAAAATCGCGACAGAAGTCTCGGCGCTCCGCTCCGTGCAGCAGGATAGGAATAGAAAAAAACGCCTTTTGAAAGGCGGGAAAAAAGTGTAAAGAGAGCTGACTAAAAAATACACATAATAAAAAAAAAACTCACTTTTC
>JAODAL010048543.1:0-28914 GCA_025379985.1 Phyllomedusa bahiana | reverse complement strand
TATCGATATCGATCGATCTCTATAGCCAACACAATCGCTCAACACTAGTTATAGCCATGTAGACAGTGAAAAAGAGCTTATTAGAGCAGCAAGAGGAAGATCTAATGGAGAAAGATGCCACTGGAGCAACAAGCGCCGCTGTATGTAGCATCAGTAGCACAGATGGATGGCATGTGATATGCTTCCTGTTGTATCCGGAACTTATCAGCAATACTGTGCCATCTTCCAGCATACTGACAGGGAAAGTAGAGCATGCACAGATAAAGAAGGGCTGCTGTGGATGCTAACGAGAAAGCCAATAGAAGTGTGCTCAGTAGAGGAAAGTGTATATGGGATACAATGTGCTTGCAAAATGAGTGGACCGGTAGTGGAAAGAGTATATATTCTGCATTAATGTGAAGACAATATAAAGCAAAGTGGAAGCACATTAAGGATAGTGAGAGGAAAGTAGAAGAATATAAGGAGTATAAGAAGCAGGATTATATGTTGATGGAAAATATGATAAAAATAGCTAAATATATTAAAATAAGAAAAAGAAAAAAATAGGAACATAATAGAAAAGATGAAAGGAAAAAATCAGGGAATAGAGACATAGGGCGACATGTATGAACGGGCTTTTCGCCTGTTTTTTGGCGTATACTGCGCCTCCCGGCCCGAATCCCCCTATCGGACGCGGGGATGCAGTGTTAGGCGCAGCGTTCGCCACTTTCAGCTGCGCCCCGCATGAAGGGGCGGGCAAAGGGCGCGGTGAAGGCGTTCCGGGGCGGGACACGGTGCACTCGAAAACTCCGAGGCATGTACGATCGCGAGTCGGCAAAGCGAGGCGCAGTGCAGCGCTCGACAGCTCCGACAGTCAGACCTGGTTTATTTTGGTCTAAATGCTCCGGCGGCGGTGAAGTGAAGCAGGATCGGAACATGCGAGGAAGCAGATAGAAGATCGCGACAGAAATCTCCGTGCAGCAGGAGTATGATTCCGAAAAAATAAAGGCGGAAAACAGTGTCAGAAAAGAGCTGAACCTCAAAAATAAAAATAATTTTAAAAAAATCACTTTCCAAAAATCTAGAACGGCACAATATCAAGAAATCGGATATTGGAAATTGCCGGGAAATACAGCAATTCAAATTCTGAAAGCTATTCTCATTGATCGGCATAAACCGGCCAATCAGAATAGGAGCGACAGTGAACCATTAAAACCTATGGAGAACGATTGACCAATCAGAATCACTGGCGGGACAGGTCAAAATACAGTAAAAATGCAGAAAAGAGCTGATTGGTTGAGCTAGCGGGGGCTTGGCTATCTTGGCCAATCAGAATAGGAGCGACAAAGACCCATTATAGCCTATGGAGAATTTTGAACCAATCAAAATCCAAGGCGGGACAGTTCAAAATACAGTAAAAAAGGCAGAAAAGAGCTGATTGGTTAATGCGGCGGGGGCTTGGCTATCCCAGCCAATCAGAGCGCGAGCTACTTCTCCCATTTTAGTCTAAGGAGAGATCGGCACAATGCAATCTCGGCGCCGTGCGGCATGGAGTATGAATAAAAATATAATTTTTATTAAGTGTAAAACATTATCAGATAAAGCGCTGAAACCTTCTTTAAAAATAAAGCACTTAAAGCCCTAACAACGCGTTTGTCGCCGAGACCGCCGCTACATAAGGAATTGCAATAGAGAGAATTGCCGGGAAATACAGTAATTCAAATTGTTTAAGCTCTTCTCATTGGTCGGCAGAAGCCAGCCAATCAGAATAGGAGCTACAAAGACCCATTATATCCTATGGAGAAGTTTTGACCAATCAGAATAGGAGCGACAGTGTCCCATTATAACCTATGGAGAAATATAGACCAATCAAAATCCAAGGCGGACAGTTCAAAATACAGTAAAAATACAGAAAAGAGCTGATTGGCTGAGCTAGCGGGGGCTTGGCTATCCCAGCCAATCAGAGCGCGAGCTACTTCTCCCATTGTAGTCTATGGAGAGATGGGCGCACTGAAATCTTGGCGCTCAGCGCCGTGCGGCATGAAGTATTAATAAAAAAATACTTTTTATTAGGTGTAAAACATTATCACATAAAGAGCTAAAACCTTCTGTAAAAATAAATCAGTTAAAACCTCGAAAAACGCGTTTGTCGCCGAGACCGGCGCTACATAGGGAATTGCAATAGAGAGAATTGCCGGGAAATACAGTAATTCAAATTGTTTAAGCTCTTCTGATTGGTCGGCATAAACCAGCCAATCAAAATAGGAGCGACAGTGGCCCATTATATCCTATGGAGGAGAATTGACCAATCAGAATAGGAGTGACAGGGAACCATTATAACCTATGGAGAAAAACTGACCAATCATATTCCAATTCGGGACAGTTCAAAATACAGTAAAAAGGCAGAAACGAGCTGATTGGTTGAGATAGCGGGGGCTCGTCCAACTTAGCCAATCAGAGCGCGAGCTACTTTCTCATAGAGTTCTATGGGGAAAAGAAATTCCGAGCGAGCTCTGTGATTGGCTAAGTTAAAAGAGGCGCCGTTATTTGGACTAATGGGAGAGCGAGCGACGCTCCTATGGGTTTTCTAATGCAATCTGAAATAAAACTGTACATGGCCGAAATCAAATTATAAGACTACAGAAGTTGTCCCGATGTGTATATAAAACGAATAATAATATGGGGGTAACGAAAAAAAAAATATTAATTCAATAAAATCATGTTTATTTCTTTATTTTCGTTATCCAAGGATCAATAGTATGGGTTGGGTTATGCAGAGTGAAGCCTTTTGGGATGAGTCTTTCCTTTTTGCATTTTGTTAAGAAGAAGATGTCGCTGTTGAGTTGTGCAAGTTTCTTAAGCCGGTTTTTCAATTCCATTCTTGAGCGGTACATTGTGGTATCTTCGAAATTGCTAGTAGTAAAATGTTGTACCGTGTTAGCCATAGAAAGTAGTAGAAGAGTGAAGAAATCAGGCGATACCTTTTTCAGGCTAACTGAGTATATATGATGGTGAATTTTCGAGAGAACTAGCTCCTTTCTTCAGACAGGTTGTTATACAAGAAATTGAAAATTCACAGACTTTTTATACACAAAAGACATGGACCTTCAAAGGATCTTAGAATTCTTAAAAATAACAAAATGCAATATAAGCAGAGAAGTCATTTACAACAGGTCAAGCAATCAACTATCTGGAAACTTGTGAGGCATGACGGAGGGGTCAGTAATTCTGCGTCTTATCTCGTAGCCATCAGGTGTAATTTGTGGCCATCACCTATTCAGAGAGCAAAATCCACCCAGGATGACAGCTTCCACCCCAAGCACACAAAGCAATCCATTATATACAGCCAGGCTATACGGTACAATCGTATTTGCTCCGACAAAACAGACCTGGACAAACACCTCCTGGATCTGAGGACAAAATTTCTCCAATTGGGATACAGGCCAAAAGTGACAGACAATAAAATCAGCAAAGCGTCCGCCATCAACAGAGACAGTCTGCTCACATACAAAGAGACCCAGAAGGAAGAACGAGTGCCCCTAGTTGTAAAATAAAACCCACAGCTGGAGATCCTACGAAAGATTGCCAAGGAACTTCAACCTGTACTACATAGGGACAACAGACTCAAAGACATATTCCCAGTCCCCCCTCTCCTTTTCTTTCGGCAACCACCAAACCTGCGGCGTATTATTGTCCGGAGTGCTCTGAAGGCCCCAACTGAAAATGGCGCCTCACCCTGCCTGCAGAACAGGTGCAAAACCTGCAGGCACATCCACACCGCTGACAGTGTACCTGTCCCACAGTCCCAGCAGGTGCACAGAATTAGGGGGACATTTTCCTGCAGGTCTAGCAATGTGGTGTATCTGATTATGTGTGCACAATCCCCGACCACAGGCCTTTATGTGGGGGAAACAGGGCAGAGACTCAGCCAGCGCATGAACTCACACAGATTCACTAGTAATAACAGCAGAACTGATCTTCCAGTGGCACAACACTTCTCCAGAGAGGACCATTCTTTGAAGATCTGAAGATTATGGTTTTAATGGGACACTTTAAGACGCAGAGGGAGAGAAAGGAATGGGAATTTAAATTAATGCAAAAATTTCAGACACTGCAAAATGGGCTAAATATTCATGCCAGCTCTACGTCAAACTATGTGTGAACTGTGATGGCCACAAATTATACCTAATGGCTACGAGATAAGACGCAGAATTACTGACCCCTCCGTCACACCTCACAAGTTTCCAGATAGTTGATTGCTTGACCTGTTGTAAATGACTTCTCTGCTGATATTGCATTTTGTTATTTTTAAAAATTCTAAGTTCCTTTGACGGTCCATGTCGTTTGTGTATAAAAGTCTGTGATTTTCAATTTCTTGTATAACAACTTGTCTGAAGAAGGGCGCTCGTTCTCTCGACAGCTCACCATCAAATATACTCAGTTAGCCTGAAAAAGGTATCGCCTGATTTTTTCACTCTTCTACAGACTTTAGCAGGCATATAGCATCGCGTACTGTGTGCGCGCTATAGGCTGCTATTTTAGAAGTACATGCTGGCCATCACGTACTTTTAAAACTCTCTAGCTGGCCCCCATTTACTTTTTTTTTTTTTCCCAACGCATAAGCGCTGCATAGAAGTGACATGCCACTTCTTTCTCCCAGTGCTCAGTATGTCGAAGAATGTGCTGTACAATCATAGCAGTTCAGGCGTATTGAAGTGCAATTAGGCCCCTAAGTACGGCCTGCAAATATGTCGTGTGAACATACCCTAAGTACAAATCTGAATGAACTAGATCTGTGCAAGGCCGGTTATTCTGCTAACTGTAAAGTAAAGCAAATAATTAAGACAAAAAGAAAAATGTCTGTGGGGCTTATTAACAAATACTGACTGACATGATAAGATGCTGCTCGAGATAATAATACCAATAATATTGATTTCCTATGATATATTTTACATTTAAACTAAATAGACTTGTGCAAAGCAAGGTAAGTCTGCTAGTTCCATCATAAAATAACAATGCAGGAGCACTATTTAATCTATGAGTTGTGATGTTCCTCTGTTATTCCTTCTGGAAATATATACATTATTTGACAACAGAGTGACTTGTAAGGTGTGTCTCCTTATATTTTAAAACTTTTCAATCAGTGCTGACTGTGTGATACATATTCTGTTGGTAAGAGGGATAGTAATTTTCAATTTATTCATAAATATTCGGAAATAATAGCAGGACTGCAAAATGCAGATTTTTAAGAAAAGACTATTCAGAATTTTTATTTTATGGGGAATGCAGGACCTAACATTAGTTATACAGAAAGTACACATGTGATAAACTATAAATTGTAATTTTCTTCATCAATAACACATCTAAGGACAAGTTTGGCAAAAATGATATCTGGTATTTTTTAGATACTTTATACATCCATGTTAACCTCACAGACTAGCACACAGCAGTTGTAGAATTAGAATTCCTTACATGCTAGTCCACTGTAGCCCATTGTAATACTAAATTATTTCCAACTCTCTTATTAGTTCTGGATATTGATGCACTTGAGTACTCTTAAGAGGATGACTTCACTTGCTGCAACAGTTAATTAGCTCAATATTCGTATCTAATGCAAGCACATCGACTCTAAAGTATTGTGCAGTGGGCATCTTGTTTGCTAAGTATTCACTCTTGTTTCTAACCTTAGTGATGATTTATTTATTTTCTCTTTTCTCATATTACTGTTTTGTGTTTAAAGTTTGCTATGGTGCCTACATTATAACATATTCTTATCAAGGGTATCGTTATCATAGTTATAAATTAGTAGACAGATATGAAATTTAAATTTAATGATTCTGCCCCATGTATTGTTGCTTTCAGTCTTCTCAGTCTGATGGCTTCTTAATATAATGTGTTGCCTTCTACACAGTTGAGTCACATTAAAATGACCACCAGCTGATATCCAGAGTCGCAGCACAGAAAACCCAGCTGAGGGCCGAGATGTTTCAGAAAGGGTTTCCTGGTAGGTTGTCCGGGTTTTTGGGAGCCATGATGCCCGCATTTGCATCCCACAGCTGCTGGAGAGTGCATGAGGGAGGATCAATAGAGCAAACATGACAATTACAGTAGTCCCATAGAGCCTCAAATGAGTCTGGAGAATTAGGGGGCCAGTTTAGTATTTGGAAATCTGGTTCATACTCCTCCAATTTTAAACTCAGGGTTTTAAAAACCTTTATGTGAAAGGGTCGCCTTGTCTTGCTGGAGGATCCCATCCGCCCCAGGAAAGACAATTAGAATGTATGGATTGGGTGTATGTGATCTTCATGAATTAAATTCATACCCAAATTAGTTGCCACGGTCCATGCCGCGTTCCTGTCCTTCCCGGGGCCCTTCTGCGGGTCCGTGGGGTTTTTCCTGTCCCCCGGCTGCTTGCCCCCCTGCAGTCCTGTGGGCTTTTCCCTGGGGCCCATGCTGGCTCCATTTTGGCGGGCTCCCCCCTAAATTCCCTTTTAGCTCTATAGAGGGCGGGGGCCACATTTTCCCTTCCTTTTTTCCCCAACCAGTGTGCGCGGGGTTAGGCCCCTCTGCCAACCCCCTTAAAACCCCTGGGGGTTTTAAAACCCGGGTTTCCTCTCAACACCCCTGCCTGACCTTGTTATGTTATGTTGTCTCAGGGTTTGGTACCCTGTTGTTGCCCAAGTTAAAAAATTTAAAGGGGAAAAAAAAAAAAATCAGAAGTCGTTTAAACATTATATTCTTTTTAAAGGGCTCATCAGATAGTTTTTTTTAAATTTGTTTTTTTACGGCTATACACCCTTGTCAAAAACTATCAGATATCTCCCCACCCCGTTTTCCTTGGGGACAGATGCATTCCCTTGTTAAAAAACGAAAGAAAGGCCCCTTCCTCCTCCCCCCGGGATAAAAAAGGGGGGGAAGCGTTTGGGATTGTGTCATATCAGCTAATGTTTCCCATACGTAAAAGGCAAATAATAACTTTTCTTTTAGCGACCCCCAAATTTAAACCCAATCATGTAGTGAAAAAATAGTAAAGTGTTTAAAAAAGTTTCTTTTGGGAATTTGCAATTTACTGGATTAAACTTCAGATTAAATGCCCGGGAAAGGGAAAAGGGGGGGGGGTCGGTCGTGTTTTCTCGAGCTCGGCTGCCGGCAGCAATTTTTAATAAAATAAAATTTTGGAGGGGGGTTTTTAATTGGATAAAAAGTGGAAAAAAAAGGATAGTTTCAACCTGATTTAGAAAACCTGACAAGGGGGTTCCGTCCCCTAAAACCCGCCCGGAGGACTATCCGGGGGGGGGGCTGACGCCCTTTACCTTTCCGATTTAAAACGGCCCTGGAGTGCCCAAATTTCCATTTGGGGGCCTGATCAACCCCACAAAAAAAAGGAAAAGGGTTAGCAGATTTTTAGTCTTTGACTTATCTTTTTTTTAGGACTTCTGTGAAAGTCCTTTTGGGGGGTTTTGTCCCCTCCTTGGGAACCTGGGGTAAGCTTTCAGGAATGCCTCTAGCGTGTGCTCCGGTACGGGGTGGTTTTTTAAAATGCGTATACCTTTAAACGCTCCCCAAATTTAAAAGGGCCTCTGTTTGTTGCTCGGGTTAAGTATACAGGGGACTGGATATTGAAATTTTCCCCTTTGGGTTACCCATATTTCAGTGTGGGTTTCAAGAGCTTTGCTCCTGAGGGAAAAAAAAAAAAGAGATATCTAAAAAAGCAAACCCGGTCGAGGGATTCCAAAACCCGTCATAAGTTATAAAAGTGTTATTTTTATTCAGATAAGTTATATTCAGATATAGTTATAGACAGATGATCCCGGGATTCCTGAAGAGAACTGGGGCCAAAAGGGCCAAAACCTTTCTTTTAGTTATAGACAGAAATTGGAAGAAAAGGTTAAAAAATTGGCCCCTTAGCCTTTTAAATAGACAGAAGAACTTGGTTTCTGATGCCTGTTATTGACAGATTTATGCGCTTTTTTTTTTTTGAGAATATTTTAGATTACCAGCGGCGAGCAGAAACATTGATTAGGGTTTTTAAAAAGTTTGGGGACTAATTTTCAACATACACGTGTGTTTAAAATTTTTTCGTTTTAAATTTTGGTAATAAAAGACTGCATTTAGGGTTAAATTTTTTATTCAAGCCCACATCACTTTTTTATCTTTCCCCCACTGAAATTTTTTTGGGAGAGTGTATAACCTTTGGGTTTGGGTTCAAAACTCGTTTTTAAAGGGGGTTTGTCCCCCGCGGGCTCGCACTTTAGTTTTCCCCCGGCTTGGCATAAAAGAAAAATTAATGGCTCAGTCAAAAAAGGGGGAAATTTTAGTATTTGAAACGAAGAGAAAAATTAGGGAAAAAAATTTTAAAATGAGACTTTAAGAAAAAAAAAAGCATAATTATGTCTAAGAAAGACATAAATCCCTTTAAGATAACTAGCATGTTGAGAAAAAGCAAATGAAAAGAACTTTTACGATTGGGCTTTAACAAAGCATAGATAACATTTAAAAATGAATGAAAAAAAAATAAGAAGGATTTGAGGAATGCCCTAAAAGGGGCAACCCTTCCAAGATGGCGATTTTCAGAGTTGGGGAATGCGTAATCAAAATTTCCCTTTTAAAACTGAAAGTTTTCGAAAATTTGGAGAAGGGGAAAGCTAAAAAACACCATTTTTTTCAAACTTTTTCCTTTTTTTTTTTTTTGTTTACCCCCCAACCCTTTCCCCTTGCCCCCCCCCCCCCCCCCCGTATTTTTTCCCTCAGGGTCCCGTGGCCCGAACCCCCCCATTTATTTTCTGTAGCCATTTTTATGAAGTCCAAACATTTTCTCGTATCCCCGGAAAAGGCAAAACCCAAAACCCCCCCCTTTGCCATTTCCTGTGGGGGCCCTTCGGTAGTCCAAAACAATCCAAAGATCCGGGAAGTTTTCCCGGGGTTTAAGTTGAACAGCGGCCCCTTTTTTATTAAAAACCCAACAAATTTCCCAAATCCTATCCCCCCTCCCCTGCACTCCCCTTGTTTTCTCCAATTTTAAAACCCTTTAATATTTCAACTGTCCCGGGGGATAACCCCTTCTTTTTAAAGGGACACCCCAAAAACAATAACCAGCCCCCCCCCAAAAAAAAATATACCCCTTTTCCACGACTTCTAGGACACCCTCCTCCCCCGTAGCTGCTATTCTGACTTTCAAAGGGTAATGGGAGGAAGACGGGGGAGGGGGACAAGTTGCCATTAAACACCCGGATCCCGGGCTCACAAACTTAAAACCCCAAAATTTAAAAGGGCTTTCCAGTATTTTTCCCAATTTCTCACCCCCGCACACAGCTGCTACCTAGGGGAGATTAAAACTGTGATTTCTTATTTCTGTTGATGGGACCCCTATATAATAACGTTTTCCCAAAAAATTTGTGTTCGCTGGCCCGAAAAAAAACTATACATAAGTAATTCAAGTTGGCCCCAAACGAGCAAATTCCCAAACCCTGTTTCCCTACCGCTCAATTTTTTCCCGGCTCTTTTGGGGTTTCCCCACCAACGACATTGTTACAGGGCCATACTCAAACCTCATTTCTTGAGCACAAGCGAAAACCTCCCCAAGGGACCTTTAAATACGGATAGGTACTTACAAACGCTATGGCCAAATGTCTAAGACTAAAATGGGGCCCCCCTTTCCCCAAACCACCCAACTCTCCCAGGACTAAATTCAACCCTTTTCAGGGGTAAAAGCCCAGTTCCCTCGCAAAAAATTCAAACCCCCAATTTCCCCCCACCACCAGAACCAGACTCATTCCCTGGGCTTTCCTTCTTTCCTTTGGCAGGCACCACCCTCATCACCTTTCCCCAAAACCATGGGTTCCTTTTCTCTACCCGGGTTTTACCCTTTTTCATCCATCACCCCCAGCCAAAAAATTTCCCCAAGATCCACCAATCTAAAGTGCCTTTTACAAACCGAACAAGTAATAATTTACTGACCCAAATGCCCAAACCCCGAAAAAAAACCCCATTTGGGATTTTACCGTGGCAAACAACCTTTTAAAAGAAATATATTCTGCTCTTGGAAAGATCCTTTTACCATGTTTGCCAGCATCATGGCTTTTGGGGGTTACTTTTTTTGGGCCCATCAAACAAATCACCCCACAAGAAGACAAATTATTGGACATCAATTACTTTTTTTTTCCCGGGGAACGTTCTGCCGTCGTCCCTTTATTCTTTTGGGGCCCGAAAAAAAACTTGGCTGAATCCCTCAGTGAAAATTTTTCAATTTACCCCGAGTCCCCACTGAATCCGTTTAGAATTTTTTTTCACCGGGGTCTGCCTTATTCCAAACCCCGGGGTTTTACATGAAAAATTTTAAAACTCACAAAATCCTCTTTTCAAAAACGGCTTTGTTTTTTGGTTTACCCTTTTAAAATTTCTTTTGGGGCTTTTTAAACTATTAAAAAAAGGGTATGCAGAGTTTTTTCTTGGGAAATCAAAATTATATTCAGTGTAAAAGGAAAGACTGATTCCCTTCCCAACAATTAAAGAAGGGTTTTTAAAGTGACCTGGGTTTAAGAGCTTCCCCAGGGTCTATATCTCAACCAGACCCCATACTCTTCAATAACCAATGGGAAAATTTTCCCCGGGTTTTCAACCTAAAAACAGGCCCCCAATCAAGAAAAGGTTTGTGACCTTTCCCCGAAACACACACCGCCCCTGGCGGGACCCCAAAACCCGAACCAGAAAAATTTTCTTTACTGCACCGATCTGGGAAATATCATGAGGGAGTGCCCCTAAAAACCCCTTTACGACAAGAGGGAAACTTGTTACCCCTGGGACAACAACTACCGAATAAACCCCCAAGCATATAATCAATTTTAACCTCATTTTCAAGTTTTTAAAAATCAACCGTCAAGAATTTAAAACCCAAAAAACACAACCCCAACCTCAGTCCTACAAAAATTAAACCATTCATTGGGCCTCAAGTTTTCAACCTTAACCATAGTCAGTGCAAACAAGCATTATCCTCAAGATGCGTCTATAAACCCTCAAGAAAACCTCCTATCGTTTTCCCAGCCATGGGAAACTCCGGCAAACTATGTCTACCATTTTACTCAATGCTTCAGAGAACACCACTGTTAGTAATTCTGAACCCGTGTTGACCGTCAATCTTCAAATTAATGGCCACCAACTTCCTTACCTTGTAGATACAGGTGCAGCCAGATCGGTTCTGAAAACTTCTGACACTCCACTGGACGTCATACTTCCTCCTGATTACATTTCATGCATTGAAGTGGATGGACGACCAACACAGACTTGATTAACCTACCCTGTGCCAATTGGACATCATGGACTCCTGTCTGAACCACTTATCTCTCCTACTTACCCAACTAATCTGCTTGAAGCTGATCCTCTACAAACGATGAATGCTACTATCATATATGATTCTTCTGGAATGTATTTGGACTACAATACTCCAATTTCACATGAAGCTCTACAAGCTGTTCCTGCTTCACATGCTTTATCCACATCAAGCAATACCTCCTGAACTTTTGACACAAGTACCTCCTGAAGTTTGGTCTAAAGTTCCTGATGATGTCGGCATCCTTCCAGTCTCACCTGTACATGTCTTCTTGAAAGAGGGTGCTACCCCGCCTCGCTTGCCTCGATATCCCTTTAAGCATGATCAAGAACAATCTCTGGATTCACAAATCAGAACATTCCTGGATAATGAGGTGCTCATCCTCTGCATTTCTCCTGCAAATACACCTCGGTTCCCTGTTCACAAGAAAAGTTATCCCTGGTGAACCTCCAAAATACCATTTGGTTCAGGACTCAGGAGCAGTCATTGCTGTCACGGATTATGAGAACCCTATGGTCCCCAAAGCTCATGTTCTCCTCAGCCAAGTACCTTCTTCAGCTGCAAACTGTAATGCAGGAGTGGATCCGCAGGGCCAACACAAGCAATGATAGCTAAGCCACGCCAGTCTAAGTAGCCCCCGGTTTTCACCAGAACCTGCCGCAAAGCGGGATGGACTTGCTGCGGCTTGAGGCTACCAGGTCGTTACCCCTGATGTGACTGGCTTGCGATGGCGGCCGGGGTACAGCGTGGTGCAAAGACGTAATCCAGAGATGTAGTTGGGGACAGGCAGAAGGTCAGGGCAGGCGGCAGAGCTTCGTGGTCAGAGACAGGCAGATGGTCAGGGCAGGCGGCAAACAGGCAAAGTCAGGAAACGTAAGCAGGCGGACTGGTACACAGGTACTCAGGACAGAACAGCAATACACTCTAGGACGCAAGGTAAGCACACCAACAAACTGGCAAAGATTGCTGGGGCCGTGTACCTTATATAGGACCAGCGGCCGTCAATAACCAATTAACGGCGCGCTGGCCCTTTAAATCCAGTCCAGCCGTCGCGCGCACCTTAAGCAACGGGCACGCGCGCGCCGGCTGTCAGAGCCGGAGACAGGAGCGGGGACTGGTGAGTACGGGGTTTCCAGCCCCAAAGCAGAAGGACCACGGCTGCGGGCAGCCGCGGCACCCGCGCCGGACCCCGCGCTCAGCGCCGTGACAGTAACCCCCCCCACCCTTAGCTTTTCCCCTTTTCCTTTGGAATTTAGAGAGGAGATCAGGGGACAGGTTGGCCTCAGGTTCCCATGAGCGCTCCTCCGGACCGAAGCCCTTCCAGTCAATAAGGAAAAACCGCTTCCCCCTCACCGACTTCTCCGCCAGCACCTCCTTGACCTCAAAGATGTTATCTGTATTAACAACAGGAGAAGGCGAGACAGATCTACGGGAGAAGTGGTTCAGCACTACTGGCTTGAGGAGGGACATGTGAAACGCGTTCGGGGTTCGTAGAGTCGGGGGCAAGCGGAGCTTATAGGAGACTGGGTTCAGTCGCCGACGTACCACAAAAGGGCCCAAGTACTTGGGACCCAACTTGTAGCTAGGAACATAAAAGCGGAAGAACTTCGCGGATAACCAAACCCTGTCTTCTGGCTCAAATAGGGGCGGGGGCCTACGATACCTGTCAGCCTGACGCTTGGTGCGGGCAGAAGCTCGCAGCAGGGCCTGTCATGTGAGTTGCCAGAGAGCCTTGATGTTCTTTACTTGGGCATCCATGGCAGGGACAAGAGACGAGATAGCTAGAGGGAGAGGTGGGTGGGGGTGTAACCCAAAGACGACAAAAAAGGGGGAGGCCCCAGCGGATTCAGAGTCTAAAGAGTTATAAGAAAACTCTGCCCAGGGGAGAAGATCGGACCAGTTATCCTGACGAGTGGACACAAAGTGCCGCAAGTAGGTGCCCAACACCTGGTTAACCCGCTCTACCTGCCCTTATTTTGAGGGTGGTATGCAGATGAAAAATGCAGCTGAATCTGCAACCGACAGCACAGAGCCCGCCAAAATTTTGCAATAAACTGGACTCCCCTGTCAGAGACAATATGTAAAGGGAGACCGTGCAAGCGAAAATTGTGATGGAAAAAATGTTGGGCCAGCTGGGTGGCAGAGGGTAAACCAGGCAGTGGGATAAAGTGAGCCATTTTAGAGAAACGATCGGTCACCACCCAGATGACCGTGTTTCCAGATGAGGACGGGAGGTCTGTGACAAAATCCATGGCGAAATGGGTCCAGGGTTTTTCCGGCACAGGGAGAGGCAGCAGGAGGCCCGCGGGTTTGAGACGAGGCACCTTATTTCGGGCACAGGAGGAGCAGGCCAGTACAAAGTCCCTGACATCTTGAGCAAGAGTGGGCCACCAGTAATAACGGGAAACCAGCTCAGGAGACATATGGACTCCTGGATGCCCAGCAGTTCGGGAAGAATGTCCCCATCTCAGGATTCTGGGCCGCAAGGCAGGGCGAACATACGTCTTCCCGGGGGGCAAGTGTTGAAGATCCACAGGGGCAGCCGCAACGAGCCGTTCAGGAGGAACTATGTGCTGTGGAGGCGACTCAAGACCCACCGTATCCGAGGCACGAGATAGGGCGTCGGCTTTGACGTTCTTCCCGGCTGGCCGAAAGTGTAGCAGGAAGTTAAAACGGGCAAAAAAGAGCGACCATCTGGCCTGCCGGGGATTCAGTCATTGAGCCGACTGCAGATATAGGAGGTTTTTATGGTCGGTGTGGAGGAAGCATTTCAGCCTGTCTCTCTGAAAAGACATCAGCAAAGTCCCAGTATGGCGTAGGTAGACCTGGAGGAGGCTTGGCCGACTTCAGGGAGGCGACCTGAGGGACGAGCTGCGGTTTAGACAGGCAACGAGAGTGACATGCGTAACCCCAACGCATGACTTCACCTGTGCTCCAATCCAAGGTCGGGGTATGGTCCTGCAGCCATGGGAGGCCCAGAAGCATTTCCGAGGAGGATCGAGGCAGGACAAGAAGTTGCAACGTTTCCTTGTGAAGGGCCCCAATCTGCAAGCAGAGGGGGGCGGTACGGAAGCGGATAGCGTCCTTAAGGCATTCGCCACTGACCGAGGAGACGAACATGGGTTTCTGCAACGGAATCACAGGGAGAGGAAACCTGTTTACAAGTTCATGGCTTATAAAGTTTCCTGCCGATCCAAAATCAATAAAGGTGGTGGCCTGAAAGGTGCGGTCCGGTGAAACGGCAATACATACGGGGATGGTCAGACGGGGAGAGGCCGCTCTGACACCTAGGGTCGCCTCTCCTACGAGCCCTAGGTGCGGAAGTTTCCCGGGCGCCCCGGACCGTCCCCAATGAAATGCCAGAACCGCCACAATAGAAGCAGAGCTGCTTCAGACGACGCTGAGAACGTTCCTCCTGGAACAGGTGGGCTCTCTCGACCTGCATAGGTTCCTCTTCAGAGGCCATCGGAGGAGGAAGAGGTGACAGCTGGAACGTGGGAGCCAAATGGGGGAAACGGCGTAGGACGACGGTTTCCCGTTGAAGCGGACTCTTCTTGCCTTTCGGCGAAGCGAATATCCACTCGGGTGGCTAAATGGATTAGGTCACCAAAGATGCTGGTAGATCCCGACGGCGAGCTCGTTCTTGATTCGCCTCGAGAAGGCCTTGCCAAATGTCGCCACCAACGCTTCGTTATTCCAGTTCAGCTCCGAAGCGAGAGTGCGAAACTGCACCGAATACTGACCGACTGTGGTGTCGCCCGACGAAGCCGGAGCAGTGCTGCGGCAGCCGAAGAAGTACGACCTGGTTCCTCGAAGACTGTGCGTAACCCCCGGAGGAAGGTTTGGAGTTCCGCCGTCAGAGGATCCCCTCGATCCCATAGTGGCGCCGTGACACAAACTTCACAGGCTATGGTTTCTGCAATGTCTTCTTCAGTGTTCCACTACACAAGGACTATCAATACCCTTCTGCTTTCACTTATCGTGGTACTCAGCCCACCTGGACGAGGATGCTTCTCAGAACTCACCCAACCAGTTGACTCAAGCCTTGCAGGACATGTATAATATTTTCTTGTGTGCACCCGATTTTCAAACTTGTCAATCAAGCTCTTTTGGATGTCCTTCTTCAACATTTGGCATCAATCAACTGCAAAGTCTCACAGTCCAAGCTCCAATGGTGTTCTAAGAAAGTTGTATTCCTCGGACATTGCATGTCACAGGGTACCAAACACCTTACCGATGATCGGGGAAAAGCTGTGATGCTCATTTCTTCACCGAACAATCTAAAACAACTGCAAGGATTTCTAGGCCTCGTCACTTTCTGTCGTCAGTGGATATCCAATGCCTCCAGTCTTATGCAAATTTTACACTATTCTTTCAGGGACATTATTTACACCAATGAACTCTCCCTTGAGGCACAAGAGTGTTTTCAAAGCCTAGAAAAAACTTATCCTACAAGCTCCAGCTCTGGGAATCTCGGACTACTCACAGCCTTTCAACTTCTTCCTATTTTGAAGACTATGGCCAAGCTTCAGAAGTCCTGACACAAAAATATGGAGAGCGTATGAGACCTCTTGGATACTATTCTTGCAAGATAGACCCTGTTGTACGGATTGCCCCTACTTGCCTCAGGGCTATCATTGCTGCACAAAATCTTCTTGAAAAAACTGAAGACATCATTTTAAGCCATCTGGTCAATGTTTTGGCTCATCTACAAGGGATCCTGAAACAGTCGCAGCAACCTCATCTCAGTAAACAGCGCCATCTCCGTATACAATGCCCGTTACTGATGCCTGAAAATGTCACTTTGAAGAGATGTACTACTCTCAATCCAGCCACTCTGCTTCCTCTCTCAAGGGGGGAAGATGAAGAGGAAGATGAAGATCAGTCTACCACAGATGAAGACTAGACTGCCGCGGATGAACCTCTTCATGACTGTCTTGAACAAATGGAGGCTGAAACCCCCCATCTTCCTACTGTCTCTACATCCAAGTTGGAGAGCCCAGACTATGTCTTCTTCACAGATGGATCCAGATATGTGGACGATCAAGGACGATTCCATACAGGATTTGCTTTGGTTACCTTGCAAGAAACCGTGAAGGCTGCATCTTTACCTTCGAAGATGCCAGCCCAAGAAGGCTGTAGCAGAAGCTTGTAAGCTCGCCAAAGAGAAGACCATGAACATATACACTGACTCAGCCTATGACTTTGGCCTGAAGTGGGCCCTGCGAGGTTTCCAGACAGCTAGTGGAACGGCAATCAAGAATCAAGAAGCCATTCAGACTCTGGTGCATGCTCTCCAATTGCCAGCTCAAGTGGCCGTTTTGAAGACTAATAGCTCATGGAAGAATAGAGACAGTGGAAGTGGAAGGCACTTACAGAGCAGACTTGGCTGCAAAGGTCACAGCTCTCTTCCCAGAGATTCGAGAGGAAGCAGGAGTGGCTGTGTATGTGCTGATGAAAGCAGAGAAGAAATAAAGCGAATGTGAGAAGAAATAAAGAGAATGTGAGAAGAAAGAATGAGAATGTGATAAGAAAGAAGGAGAATGTGATAAGAAAGAAGGAGAATGTGATAAGAAAGAAGGAGAAGGTGAGAAGGAAAGAAGAAGGTGAGGAGAAGAAAGAAGGAAAGAAGAAAGTGAGAAGAAGAAAGAAGGAAAGAAGAAGGTGAGAAGAAAGAAGAAGGAAAGAATAGAGAGGAACAAGAAGAGAAGAACCAAGGACAAGATGCATTGAATCCAGGTGTTAACCTGTTGAGACAATCTCAAACAACCTGAACAAGCCCGAAGGAAAGGAAAGTGGGGAGGAATTGGGAGCAGAGATACACCAAGATGGATTCTGGAGGAAAAAGACAATAGACTTTGTTTACCAATGGCATTATATCCAGCTGTAGTACAATGGGCTCATGATACTACCCACAGAGGAACTAACCAGATGATTTCTTCCATCAAAAGATATACCTAGCACCTAGAATCTTCATTTCCCACGGCAAGTAGCCATGCTAGAAGTTGTGACCCAGGAGGACTGATGCCAACACCAAGGAAGCATTTGGCTAAACACTATATCCTCTCCAGCGGATCCAGACTGAACACATTGAATTACCCAAGAGTGGAAAGTACAAGTAGTGGTGGTGGATATGTTCTCAGGATGGCCTGAAGTCTACCCATTTACCAACATGACTGCCAGAATCACCGTGAAGAAACTATTGACTGAGTTGATATGCAGATTTGGGATCCCTGAGGTTATTGAATCTGATCAAGGACCTGCCTTCACTGCAGAAGTAACCAGAGACATTTGGAAACTAGTAGGAGCTGACCTCAGCCCGCACACTCCCTACCATCCCGAATTCAGCAGGAAAGTGGAAAGAATGAATGACACTCTGAAGAACAAAATTCTGAAAGCTAACAAATAAACATCTCTTCCCTGGCCCGAGATCCTACCCATTACATTCTATTCTGTCAGAAATACCCCTAGGTAGCCCCACTGGTCTCACTCCTCAGGAGATAGTATTCTCAGGCTCGCCCAGTTTAAGGAGGTTTCACACATAGCAGTTGAGTGCAGAGAATGATAGCCTTGTAAAATATGTTATAAATCTGTGTAATGAATTGAAACTAAGGCATGACATAGTGTTCTCCTCCATTCCAGATCCAGACTCTGATCAAACTACACATCCTGGTGACTTTGTGTGTGGGTGCAGAAACACGTCAGAGACTCTCTGGAGCCCAGATTTGACCATACCAAGTACTCCTGATGTCCCCAACTTCAATGAAACTTGAAGGAAGACCCACACTGCAAGAAAGTGACTGCGACCAATAAGTTATCATGAACTTTTCCCTTATCCTTTCATATGTTTGTCTAGCCTGGATGTGTGTGAAAATGTAAGAGGGCCAACCAAGGGGGGTGCCTGATGAATTCAAAGCTAGGGACCAGGTCAAAGAGTTTGAATCACTTACGCCCCAGATAACAATCAACAAAAGTATGAACTGGGTAAATTACATCTATTATGATCAATAGAGGTTTGATAATTACACCCGAGATGCCTTATAAGGTATAGCTGAACAATTAAGAGCCACCTCCATCATGACTCTCCAGAATCATTGAGGGTTATGAGATTGTAAACAATCCATTGATGCCTCTGCCAGGGACTACGCTGAGGTGGCACCTGGCGGACGTGGTCAACTCTCATCCTTACCATCAAAGGCTCTGCGAGGAGGCCGGCGTTGCTTGGTTACACCCCTTGGAGCAAGCCTGACAGTGGTTCAGTGGGTTCAACACCCTGTTCACCTGTTCACCCTGCGGTCTATGACTTGTTCAGTTTAGGGAAGAGCATCAATCATCATTCCCGCTCTAGGGGGGAGCATTAGAACAGATTTTGATGTTTTTAGGGGGGATTGTCAAGTTGGAAAATTAAGGAAAAAACATCAGAAGTCTGTTTCATCATTATAGTCTTATTAAGCTCATCAGATAGTTTGTTAAACTGCTTTTACTGCTATACATCCTTATCGAACTATCAGATATCTCTCACACAGCTTTCCTTGAGACAGATGCATTACCTGTTAGAAGCAAGAAAGTCAAGGCCTTCCTCCTCCCCCCAGATAATAAAGAGGAGAGCGTTTGGGATTGCGTCATATCAGCTAATGCTTCATACGTACATGCAAATTATAACTTGTCTCTTAGCGACCACCAATTAACCAAACATGTAGTGATAAAATAGTCATGTGATTAAAAAGTTCTATTGGAATGTAATTTACTGTGATTAAACTTCAGATTACATGTCCGAAACGGAAGGTGTCGGTCGTGTTTCTCGAGCTCTGGCTACCGGCAGCAATAATAATAATATAATTCAGAGAAGGCATTTAATTGGATAAGGAGTGGAACAAAGATAGATTCCACACCTGATTTAAGCAACCTGACATTGTTGCTGTGTGTTATCTTCTTGTTTGTTAGTGGTCTGGTGTGCGCACGCTGTCTAGTTTGTGTCCTTGTGGTATCCTCTATGTTTGGTTAGTCTCCATGTTGTTTTCCATGTGTCTGTCTGATCTTGTCTGTGACTTCTTGCCTGTTTATGCCTTAGTTCCTAGCCAGATCCCAGTTTGTTCTGCTGGTCAGTTTCCATGTCTTAGTTTCCTTGCCTCATTCTTTTGTGTTTTCCCTGGTCTTGCCTTGTTCCTTGCCTGATCCTGTTAAGTCTTGCTGGCTCTTGTCATGTTCGGTCTTGTCAGTTTGTCTATTTTGTCTTCTCCGTTTCCTTCTTGCGGCATCTGTTTAGTCCATGTACTGTGGCTGTTACCTGCCATATCTATCCAATCTGCTTTATCTTGTTCCTTTCTGTTGTGCAGCTTGGCACTTCTGGCTTAGGGTCACTGCCTACTGGGATGCTCTAGTAGCACTTGGCTGTGGGTCAGCCAACCTTACCTTCAAAGGCTCTGGAGATGCCGACGACCACTTAGTTAGCCCCTGGGCAAGCCCAGTGGTCTATGGTACTACCCTTTACAGTCATCCGTTACAGTAGGATCAGGCCATGGACTCCGCTGACTTCTTGCCCTCTGCTTTCTTGGTCTATGTGCAGGTCTCTTTTTTTTTCTGGAAGTTTCTTTTTGTGTGTGGGAGTGTTTTTTCTCTTTCCCTTTTGCAGGTCTTTGGTGGTTTAGAGTGTCTGTCTGTACCGCTGGCTCATGGTTCGCCCAGAGTGTCAGTATCCCTGTAACGCTGGCTCATGGTTCGCCCAGAGTTCTATCCCTGTACGCTGGCTCATGGTTCGCCAGAGTGTCTGTTTTCCCCGGGTACCCGTGGCTTCAATGGTATGGTTCGAGTGTTGGTATTCCTGTACCTGCTCAGGGTTCGCCAGAGTGTCGTACCCCTTGTACCGCTGGCTCGGGTTCGCCCGGGAGTGTCAGTATCCCTGTAACCGCGGGCTCATGTTCGCCCAGGTGTCGTACCCCTTTGTCCCCCGCTGGCTCATGGTTCCCCAGAGTGTCTTTTATCCCTGTACGTGGCTCATGGTTCGCCCAGAGTGTCGTATCCCTTGTCCCGCGTGGCTCAGGTTCGCCCAGAGTGTCAGTACCCCCTTACCGCTGGCCCCAGGGTTCGCCCAGAGTGTCAGTATCCCTTGTACCGCTGGCTCATGGTTCGCCCAGAGGCGCTTCTGCCCCGCTGGCTCACGGTTCGCCCAGAGGGTCTTCTGACCGCTGGTTCATGGGTTGCCCAGAGCGTCTGTCTGCACCACTGGCTCATGGTTCGCCCAGAGCGTCTGTCTGCACCGCTGGCTCATGGTTCACCCAGAGCATCTGTCTGCACCGCTGGCTCGTGATTCGCCCAGAGCGTCTGTGTGCACCGCTGGCTCGTGGTTCGCCCAGAGCGTCTGTCTGCACCGCTGGCTCGTGGTTTGCCCAGAGCGTCTGTCTACACCGCTGGCTCATGGTTCGCCCAGAGCGTCTGTCTACACCGCTGGCTCGTGGTTCCTTTCCTTCCGTTTTACCTTCTTGCTTTGCATCTGTTTAGTCCTGTCCTTGTCTGTTCTGTACCTGCACATATCTACTCCTAATCTGCTTTATCTTGTTCCCTTATCCTGTTGGTGCCTAGCTTGGCACTTCTGGCCTGTCTGGTCAGCTGCCACTGCTGGGACTGCTCTGAGGTAGCACCTGTGGTGGTTGGGTCAACCAACCTTACCAATCAGCTCTGTGAAGATGCCCGAAAGGCCCACCCAGCCTTTATCGCCCCCTCCCGAGCAAGCCCGGCAATGGTCCAGTGGGTCCACTACCCGCTTTACCTGCTCATCCGTTACATTAGTTAAGAGTGCCTTCCACATGGATGACCAGATGCAGAGAATGCCAGAAAAAAATTCCCCCAGACCATATCACTGCCTTTACCAGGTCTTGTTTTTACAGCAATGGTTGCAGGTTGTTCTCCAATGTTTCTTGCCTGATACGTCAACATCCATCTGTTCGATGAGGCAAAGAACATGTCACAACAGAAAAGGCAACACTTTGATAATTAGTCCAATTACAATATTGCTTGGAAAATTTAAACCTTTACCGCTGATTCAACTTTGGAGCCCCAAACACAGTAGAGTTCACTGAACTGTTGTTAGACACATGTCAAATAGCCCCTGGTTCATTTTGGGGGTGAGCTGCTCTACTGTAGCAAGTCAATCCACCCATGCACTTTTATAGCCAATTTTCACCTCTTACAACAATGAAACTTGGTGATCTGCAGTTTTCACGTTGCTTTTTCACAACATTGCCATTTGTCCACATTATAGTTTTACAACAGCAGCATGCTACCAGTTAGAAAACTGAGGAATTTTAAAAATACTTCCACCTTTGGTCTAGAAGCCAATATTTATCCCTTTTTGAAACTCTCATAAATCGCCCATTTTATTTATAACAGCAATGAGGGCTATGTGTGTAGACAGCCTACCACACATTTTATATACCAACCAACCCTTCCCACTTCCTTCATGAGCTATAAGCTATCAACATCAAAAGTAAAAAGTTGTCATTATAAAAAGATTTCCCATTCTTCCATAATTTGTGTTTGACTACTACAAACTTAATGTGTGTTAGTAGGGTTAGTACAACAGTCCAATGGTCGCCTTGGGTTTATAAAAGGATTGGGCTTATGGTTTCAATGCTTAGATTATTCAAGAGGTAAGTGTTGTCAGTTGTGCGAGAGTAAAGCAGGTAATCTTTGGGCCTCAGTGGAGTTGATTCTTAGGGCCCACCAGTGGAGTTGATACTTGGGGTCCACATTAGTCATAACTGTAGCAATAAATACTAAAGGAACAGTTATTGGCCCATACTTCAGATGAATAAATGTAAATTTACATAGCTGGCTCAATAATACCAGCACAGTTACAAATAAAGCATGAATAGCTGGGCAACCATGTATTACATAAAAGTCCAAGTCTTGGTCTCCTTTTTCCAAGCAGGAGCTCCTCTGCTATGATGTCCATGTTTTCCAATATGCCTAATCTATGGCTTCACAAATGTCTGGTTTAGCAAAAAACTACATCTTGTGCCTATTTTAAAATTGTTATGGATTTAGGAGACAAATATTAGTTACAGTTTACTACAAATGGATAAATGTAAATGTATATAGCTGACCACAAAAACTTAACAATACAAGGGGCTGCTGATAAGTCTTTGGCTTTGTGTTCTTTTTTTGTTTCAATGGTAACGAATGTTACATCACATGAAAGCCTGTGTGTCTAATATATGTTTTAAAAATTTTGTGTTTGTAGCTTATGGCAACAGTGATCTCGACACGCAAGAAAACAAAATAGCGGAGTCTAAGGAGATATTCACAGCAAATGAGAGCAGAGGAGTAATAAAATTCTTGTTTCTGCAAGGAAAGTCCGCAAAGGATAGTCATGGTGATATGTCACAGACATTAAGGGATCAATGCCCTTCATATTCTAAAGTTAAGAACTGGGTTACCATATTTAAAATGGGCGACTTCAGCATCAATGATAAAGAACGTCCTGGATGACCGAGAGTGGTTGTTGTTCCGGAGATCGGCGATGCTGTGCACAATCTCATACTGGAGTATTGGTGAAATTCAGCTAAAGGAGTAGTAGACATCATTGGGATTTCTCGTGAATGTGTGTGTCATTATCCATGAACATTTGAACATGAAGAAGCTATCTGCAAACTGGCTCTCCAAATGTTTGACAAGAGATCAGAAAAGTATGCGAGTGAAAACTTCCTGGTCCATTTGTCAGCATTTCCGGATTGATAAAAACTTCCTGGATCAACTGGTCACTATGGATGAGACCTGGATTTACTTGTATGTCCCTGAAACCAAGGAAAAGTCAAAAGAGTGGAGGCACAGTGGTTCTCCTCGTCCAAAGAAGTTCAGGGTGCAAAAATCAGCCACTAAGGTGATGGTGTCTGTGTTCTGGGATAAGGAGGGTGTGCTGCTAGTAGACTACCTTTAAAATGGTTCCGCCATCAATGCAATGTATTACATTGAACTTTTGGACCAATTGAAGGCAGCTCTGAAGGCCAAAAGGCGCGGTAAGCTGTCCAAAGGAATCTTGTTCCTGCAAGACAACGCCTCCGCTCACACTGCAAAAGCGACCATGGGAAAACTGGTGGAGCTAGGCTTCGAGTTGGTTGACCACACACCTTATTCACCATATCTAGCTCCCTCCAACTATCATCTGTTTCCAATCCTGGAGAAACACCTCAACAGTACCAAATTTCACACCATTTCTGATGCCATGGCTGCTAAGGATGACTGGTTTGAGGCACAACCGAAATCCTTCTTTTTGCAAGGCTTACAGAACTTGTAATACCGATGTAAGAAGTGTGTTGACATCAGTGTAGAGTATGTGGAATAAATGTAAAATGTCATCTCCCTATCTCTTTTCTTTCTGGGTAAAGCCAAAGAGTTATCAGCAGCCCCTCGTACCATTGCAGTTACAAATAAAACATAACTGATTGGGAAATCATGTTTGACATGACAACACTATAGGACAATAAGCTGAAGTGGATGGACGTCTGTCTTATTTTGGTCAAACTCTATAACTATATAACCAAATTTTGATCTCCTTTCTTTTAGCATGAAATTCTGTGATGTTCATATGCTGTGACCTTTTTTCAATTTTATTATTAAGGGACTTGTGAGTGAGGTCATTACATTGCTGGCACCCCTATTTTCGTTGGAAGTGCTGCCTGTCTACTTTCTTTATCTATCTATCTTTGATGTAACTATCACTCATAGCGCCACAAAGCATGTCTCTCCTCATCTTGCTGACATTAAACGGAACATATGCCTTTTCTTTTTCTTCATAAATCTCTGATTTAGCAAAAAAACATTTTAACATTCTTTTGGGCTTAAGAGAGAAATTATAAGATAAATGTAGACACTTATTTAAAAATGTTGTATGGAATATAACCAGTGGTCACTAAGAATAATTATTTTTTATACTGGTTCAGTTTTAGGAAGTAACTAATAAGAACCCCTGACTTGTTTTCATTGAATCAAGAATATACTGGTTGGGAAACAACCATGGTTTGTGGCAAAACAACATAAGACCAAACTAAGCATCTGGTCCATGTAAGAACCAAAAGATTCCTGCACATATAATTTCCCACATAAACTCACACATAAGAGAATACAGTTGTTGGCAAGCAGTTTGGCTTTCTACAACAGAATAAGAGCTATTAATGATTTTAGAAAAGCCAAAAAGAATGACTTCAAATAACATTTCGAGCTTCGTAACTATTATTGGAACTTGCATGGTTGTCTGTGCATTAATATTCGATAACGAGGAGCAGAGTTCTAAAACCTGCTTCATTTTCAAACATATGATCCAAAAAAAACAACTATTAATAGTTGGAAGAATCAATTCTAAGTGCACACATTTCCTTTGGTGCTCCAGTAATTGAAATCATAGAAGACATTAGCGAAAGTGCTCTAAGTGTTGACAATGATTTTGAGATGTAGAAGCTTGGATGATGGAGAGCATGCAAGCTAATGCGATTCCAAAATGAAATTGTATCACTTTATTAATAAGCTGAATGAACTAAACAGAATTCCACATTCGTTTGGGGAATTTACAAACGCACACAATGGTTAGGATTAAATGTATTGTCCAGAAACACTGTACTCGCAAATGATCTAAAACCCCATTAACTTATCAAATGTCATACACGGATACATAGTATTTAAGTCTCTGAATTATTCAGTGCGGTCATAAAAATATTCTGTCCACGACTAATGATCCCACTGAAAATTCATTGTCTCCCTTTATTTTTATAAGTAGTGGATTTGGATAATCTGTTATTGTGTGAGATTATCCAGATTTTAAAACAACCACAGTGCGAAAATATGATAATGTTGGCATACAAAGTTAATGAAATGTTCAAGCATCCCTTCCAACCTAGTGCTTGTGTATTGTGCAGATAAATAACCAAAGGGGTAAACAGCAGTTTTAGAAAGGTTTATGTTTTGTACACAATATAAAATTGTGGTAGATACAAACAGATACAAACAAAGTGGATTTAAAAAGGCAATTTGAATGCAAGTTTAATAAGAGTAGTGCATTTTTCCACATTGTCAGTTACTTGTAGTATACATAGTTGCAAAATAATTCCTTTTAATCCAGCTTGCAATAAACTAGAATGTCTAATGATCTTGCATTTGTTACTAGCATTGAACTTAAATCTAATGTAGACTTTTAGAAGTAGCTGATATGTATAATTTCCTCTAATGCACATTTGAGACACCAGAAGACATACTGTTCTACAATTGGCTACTTTATCTAAGTACATAGCAATGTTTCTATCTACCTATGTTTCTATCTACCTATCCATCCATCTTTCTTGCAAATGGCTACATATGAGCTGAAACTTCGCCTTTCGACACGCTGAAATAAAACACCTTTTTCACTATTTCCATCAGTGAGTGCTGTGAATTTTTCTTCATTTTAATTATTAATGGACTTACGACCAAGGTCATTACTCAGCTGGCACCCCTATTTTTGTTGAAACTGCTGCCTGCCTACTTTCTTTATCTGTCTATCTTTGATGTAACTATCATTCATAGGGCCACAAAGCATGTCTCTCCTCACCTTGCTGACATTAAACTTAACTATAGTAAAATACATAAAACAGCAGTACTTGAGCAGTAACTAAAGGATGTTAAGTATGACCTGATCACATCTTCTACAGAGAGCAAAAGCCATTTTGTATAAATAAACACCAAAAAGTCACTAGTATCCCATCAGAGAATAGGAGAGGAGGTTAAACTTCATACTCCACCCCACTTACATAAAATGTCACTTTAAGAAAAGTTATTATTTTTGCACAATGTGCTGCTATGTTCCATGTTATGTTGTACTTTCACTTTGTTTATGTGCTCATGAGCACTAAGGAATGAATTGCTTATCTCCAAGTGATAGGGAATAAATCCTGCATTGAATTAAGGATCAGGCATTATACTGTATATCGGAAGATAAAGTTAGTTCATGTAAAGGTACAGTTGAAAGTTAAACAGGCACAGTGCTTTGAAAAAATTTGAACAAACCAATAGTACAAATATATATACATAAAAAATGTAAATTATTTTAAAAGATAAAAAAAAAAATTTCCCCATCTCTATGACATCCGCCTTTATCATTTATTCTTTATTCACACTTTCTCATGGTAAATTTTCACCTCACTGAGGGAGCTCATTACATAATGCCAATAGAAATCTATGGAAGAGATGGAGGAGGAGGAGTGAATGGCTGGAGAGTGGTAGAAGGACAGAAAGATTTTGTTTCTGTGTGTGCAGTGTATAGGAGACATAATAAAAGCTAGTCTCCACCTATCGAAGTCTTTACAGATAAAAGAGGGTGAGAAGGCGAGAGAAAGAGATATGGTGGTAGCTTAAAGTTACCGTAGACTCTGGTGCTGGATTCACAGTTCCACTTCTCACTTCATGCTGCTGCTTCTGATGGTCGGTCGTTGTGCAAAGTGAATGACATGTAGGCCACACCTTCCCAAAGACAGGATTTGTTCTGCAACCATCAAGCTGATTATGCTACCAACTGTATTCGGCAACCATTAAACTTAGCATATAACTATTGTTGTTAAAGTTGTTACATTTGCTGAACCACAAGAGTACTATGTTAATTCAAAATAGTACTTCCTACCTTCCTTGCTTCCTTTCCTGAACGTTCTTCATAGAAAACACAGCAGCATTCTAAAAACATGCTTAATATTGACTAACAGACCTGACAGAGTAACAATGGTTCAGGTTGGGGCACCTAGGAAATAGTGACCACAGTATAATACATTTCCAATTATCCTTCAATAAAGTATTTTGTCGAGGATCCACAAAAAACTGAATTTCAGGAAGGCTTATTTCAATCTGCTTTGAGAGGCCATAAACTGCATGTCAATGTCTTCAAAAATAAAAGAACAAGTAATAAATGGGAGATTTTGTGAGAGCTACATATCTTATGGAAATAAAATGATTACAATCAGGAAAAAAAAAACACTGTGGATCAACAGAGATGTAAGGAAGGCAATAAATAATAAAAAGAAAGTGTTGAAGCTACTTAAATAGGAGGGTAGTGAAGAGGCACTAAAAAGCTATCAGGAAAAAAAAAAAATGTAAATATGTAAAATAATGATAAAGACAGCAATACTTAAGACAGAAAGGCACATTGCCAGAGGAAAACTAATCCCGTTTTTCTTACCTTTATAAATAGTAAAAATATTAAAACTGAAAATGTTGGCTCTTTGAAAGGTAGTGAGGAAGGTAATGTAGAGGGTGATGAGGAGAAAGCAAATATATTAAAAAAAAAATCCCCACCATATTTACCAAAGAAAATTACATTCCTGTCGATGTCCAGAGGAATGACATAAACTCAACCTTAAATGTTTCTTGTCTAACTCAAGAAGAAGTGCAGCTCAGCCTTAAGAAGATAAAACAGACAAATCACCAGGTGCTGATGGTATACACCACTGTGTCCTAAGAGAATTTAATAATGTGACTGTACAGTAACTGGGTATGTCCCAAAGGATTGGCACACAGTAAATGTGGTGCCAATATTCAAAAAGGGATCAAAAAGTGATCCTGAAACTATAGGCTGGTAAGTTTAACCTCTGTTGGAGGTAAAATGCTGGAATGTTTTCTAAGAGATGCTATACTGGACTATCTGACTGAAAATAATTGTATAACTCTATTCCAGCATGAGTTAATGAAGTATCCGTCGTGTCAAACTAATCTCATCAGTTTCTACGAGGAAGTTAGTTCTAGACTGGATCGAGGTGAGACATTGAATGTCATATATTTGGATTTTTCTAAAGCATTTGATACTGTGCCACATAAAAGGTTGTTAAGTAAAATGAGACTGCCTTGACTTTGGGAAATTGTGTGCAAGTGGGTAAGCAACTGGCTCAGTGATAGAAAACAAAGTGTGATGATAAATGGTACATACTCAGACTGGATCACTTTTACTAGTGGAGTACCACAGGGGTCAGTATTGGTCCCTATTCTCTTTAATATATTCATTGATGATCTTACACATGGATTGCACAGTAGAATATCAATCTTTGCAGATGATATGAAGCCCTGTAAAGTAATCAACACAATACAGGATAATGTTTTGTTACAAAGGGATCTGGATAAGTTGGAGGGCTGGGCAGAGAAGTGGTAGATGAGGTTTAACACAAATAAATGCAAAGTTATGCACATGGGAAGGAAAAATCCATTCCATGATTACTTGTTAAACGGAAAACCCTGGGTAATAGTGACATGGAGAAGGACTAGTAAATCCCAGTGGACAGTAAAGTTTATTGCAGCAGCCAGTGTCAGGCTACAGCTACCAAAGCAAATGGGGTGTATTAAAAGGGGCATAGAGGCACTATACAAATCTCTGGTCAGACCACACATGGAATATTGTGTAAAGTTTTGGGCACCAGTGCACAGGAAAGACATTGTAGAACTTGAACAGGTTTAAAGGCAGGCAACGAAAGTAATAAAAGGACCGGGTAGACTGCAATACCCAGAAAGATGAGCAAGATTAGGATTATTTAATTTAGAGAATATGGCTTCAGGGGGACATAATAAATATGTTTACATATATCAAAGGTCCATATAGAGTTTTCCCAAAA
>JAODAL010048542.1:0-28914 GCA_025379985.1 Phyllomedusa bahiana | reverse complement strand
AGGCGGGTGAAGGAAGCTGCTCATTAGTGACTCCAGACTTAGGTTACTGCTGATGGAGCTGGTACTGCTCCTACCCCCCCACCTGCCCCCAGCAGCCGCGGCAGTAGTACGTGAGCGCGAGGAACCCCCCGGTCAGACCTGTCAGAGGAGGGACGATGCCGCACATAGGCAGCGGCCAACTGATTACGGAGGATTTCCCTATAGTATTTGAGTTTGTCTTCCCTCTCAATAGCTGGGAAAAAGGCTCCCATTTTGGACCGGTAGCGAGGGTCCAATAGGGTGGAGAGCCAGAAGTCATCCCTCTGCCGGATGCTGACTATTCGGCTGTCACTAGCCAGGCAAATAAGCATGCTGCGGGACATCTGCACAAGTGACTCCGAGGGGCTCCTGCCTCCATTTCCACTGTATACTGCCACGGTGCTTGGAGGCATCTGCCTCGTCTTCCTCATCTCCATCCACCTCCTCCAGCTGCTCCTGCTCCTCCTCTCTTGTCACCTGGGTAGAAAATCCACTCATTTCACCAGACAATGCTTCTGCTCCAATGTCCTCCTCCTCCTCCATTTCAGTCCCCACCGGACTCATGTGGCCACGAGATGTAGTCGCCACATCTCCAGTCCCCTGCCCAGACAGATTTTTCAGCATCTGTTCCAGGACATGAAGCAGTGGAATGACGTTATTCATAACGTAGTCCTGGCGACTGACAAATAACGTGGCCTCCTCGAATGTCCTAAAAAAACGGCTGTTGTCACGCATGAGCTGCCACTGGCTGACATCAAAGTTACACAGGGGAGTACTTCTGTCTGCCTGGATCATCAAAAAATCGTTAATGGCCTTTCTCTGTTCATACAGTCGGTCCAACATGTGCAGGCTGGAATTCCAGCGGGTGGAAACATCGCATATCAGAGCGTGTTGGGGGAGGCCGTTCTGCCGCTGCAACTCGAGGAGGGTGTTCCTGGCTTTGTACGAATGGATAAAGTGCATGCACAGTTTCCTGGCCATTTTCAGAATGTTCTGAAGATCGGTGGAAGACTTCAGGAACCTTTTTACAACCAGATTGAACACGTGCGCCATGCAGGGCGCATGGACCATCCCTCCTCGGTGCAGCGCGGACACCATGTTCCTCCCATTGTCCGTCACCATGGTTCCGATTTGCAGTTGGCGCGGAGAAAGCCACACATCGATTTCTTGCTGCATGACGCGGAGCAGTTCCTCCCCTGTGTGACTTCGTTCGCCGAGGCAAGCTAGGTGTAGACTGCGTGACACCGCTGTGCCCTACACATGTGGTATGATGGAGCAGTACTTGTGGAGGCTGAGATGGTGGTGGTGGTGGAGGAGGAGGAGGCGGACATTGGCGCAGGAGCAGCAGTTTGACAACGTGGAGGAGAAAGCGGCGTCTCCTGTCCAAGTTGTTGGTGTGCCTGGGCAGGAAGCACATTCACCCAGTGGGCCGTAAAGGACATGTCTGGCCCTGACCGTAGTTACAGCTCCAGACGTCCGCGCGGACGTGTACCTTGGAACCAACCGATAAGCTCAAGGACTGACCCACTTTCTGTTCTACATATTTATGAAGTGCTGGTACTGCCTTTTTGGAAAAGAAATTACGGCTTGGAACTCTCCATCTCGGCTCGGCACAAGCCATTAGTTCTCTGAATGGTGCAGAGTCCACCATTTGGAAAGGGAGGGACTGCAGTACCAACAACTTGGACAGGAGCACGGTCAGCTGCTGCACCTTAGGATGGTTGGACGCATACTGTTGTCTCTTTACAATCGCCTCTCTGAACGACTGCTGGCGCCATGAGTAGCGAGGAGCAGGAGCATCTGGACCGGGAGAGGATGTCAAAGAGAAACAGCTGCCTTCTGCAGAGGTGGTGGAGCCTTGACTGGCTGAAATGGCATGCGTGCCACTGGCCGCTGCTGCTGCTGCAGCGGCAGGATGGACCACCACATCTGAGCCACGTTTCTCCCAGGCCACCGGATGGTGACGCTGCATGTGTTGACGCAGGGCCATTGTGCCAACGTTAGCTCCCTGGCCACGCTTCACTTTCTGCCCACAGATTCGGGTCCTCCGGTGTCTTAGCAAAGAACTGCCACACCGTCGAGTATCTGATTTTACGCCAACACTCCGCACTGAGTGACTACTGCCGCCGCTGCCTCGCTGAGCCCCTGTGCCGCTACTGTCTTGGACCTGCGAAGCGGGTTTTCTACCCCGTGGCCGCTTGGCTCCCGACCTCACACTGCTGCTACCCTGCTGACTCACGGCCACACAACCCACTTGCTGGCTGCGCCGCTGCCTGACGCGCAAGCTGACGCCCTCTTCTCCTGACGATGATGAAGCCCTTGCTTCACCGGCTCCCCAAATGCGGTCGGTACATCATGATCTATTTGTGTTTCATCGTCACTACTGTCCTCATCACCGGTCTTGGTAAGCCGAGGCTGACCTCTCACCACATGACCTCCCATGCCACTCTCCACATCTATACTTTGCCGCCTACTGCAAGAAGCTGGGGATATTGGCCCCATTTCTTCGCTGCCACGTAGCTGCTGACTGCCCTCCGAAAAATTGTTCATCCTCGCTATATAGTGGCGCTGAGCCCAGACCACATAGTAGATCCCTGGCTGAGGGAACTGGATGGGACAGAGGCGGGCTGAGGACAGGTGAGGGCCGCTGACCCGCCCCGGGCCATGCCAACTAAGTGTTGTGTCTGAGGTTCCCACCGACTCTTGGCTGGGGTTGTCAGATGTCATCTGGGAGGAAGAGGATGACCTAGTCAACCAATCAAGAACCCTTGGGTTGCTGAACAACACACGGCCGCTAGATGACAGCGGCAGTTGTGGCCTCACCGATTACCACTGCTCCGACGACCCCTTGCTGTGCTGCGACCTGGGCCCGTTTCAGAAATGTTTGTGCCACTGCCACTCGCAGTTGCAGAGCCTGCCACCTCTCTGTCTGACATACTGTTTGTTCTAAAATGTACAGACACTGTTTGATGAAGCTATCTGTATATGATAAATATACACCGTTTTTGACTCCAATGAACCCAGTAACACGCTTGGGTAACCCTTGGATATAAATTGCGCTCCACATATGGCAGGAAAAATTTACTTGTATGTGTCGTTTACAAGCACTGTGTGTTTTACTAAATGTAAAAGCACAAACAGGCTTAATTAACCTTCGCTTGTGAATTATGCTACAAGAAAAATGTATATATTTCGGTGTTGAAAAAGACGGTTTATTTTTGTCAGCACACAGCAAAACAACGCTTAATTAACCCCTGGATGTAAATTGAGCCAAATGAATTGAGCCGCACAAACTAGTAGCGTGTTACAATTGCGTGTTTTCTACGCCACACAACAAGAGATACAGTTGTAATTTGCCTTTGCTTGTGAATTAGGCTACCAAAAAAATATATATATATTTGGCGTTGAAAAAGACGGTTTATTTTTGTAAGCACACCAGCAAAACAACGCTTAATTAACACCTGTATGTAAATTGCGCAAGAATTGAGCCGCACAAATAGTAGCGTGTTACAATTGGTGTTTTCTACGCACACAACAAGAGATACAGTTGTAATTTCCTTTGCTTGAGAATTACTAACCAAAAAAAAATATAGTATTTGGCTTGAAAAGACGGTTTATTTTTTGTCACACACCAGCAAACAACGCTTATTATAACCCCGTGATTTAAATTTGCGCCGAAGAATTGAGCCGCACAAACTAGTACGTGTTAACAAGTGCGTGTTTTCTACGAGCATCACAACATAGAATACAGTAGTAATTTGCCTTTTGCTATGTTGAAATACGCTACCAAAAAAAAATATATATATTCTGGCGATGAAAAAGAACGATTATTTTTGTCAGCACACCAGCAAAGACAACGCTTAATTAACCCCTGATTTAAAGTGTGCGCCAAAAGAATTGAGAGCCCACAAACTAGTAGCGATTTACAATTGCGTGTTTTCCTACGCACCACAACAAGAGATACAGTTTTAATTTTGCCTTTGCCTTGTAATTAGGCCTACCAAAAATAAAAATATATATTAGCGGTTGAAAAAGACGGTTTATTTTGTCACACACCAGCAAAACAACTGCTTAATTAACCCCTTGTGCAGTAAATTTCTCCAAAGAAATGACCGCACAAACTAGTAGCGTGTTACAATTGCCGTGTTTTCTACGCCACACAACAAGAGATACTATTGTTAATTTGCCTTTGCTTGTGCGATTAGGCGAATACCAAAAAAAATATATATATATGTGGCGTTGAAAAAGACGGTTTATTTTTGTCAGCACACCACCAAAACAACGCTTATTTAACCCCGGATTAAATTGCGCCAAAGAATGAGACGCACAAAACAAGTAGCTTTGTTAGTCGTGTTACAATTGCTTGTTTTCTTCTACTCCAACAACAAAATACAGTTTGTAATTACCTATGTCTTGTGAATTACTACCAAAAAAAAAATATATATATTATGGCGTGAAAAAGACGTATAATTTATGTCAGCACACCCAGCAAATACAATCGCTTAATTAACCCCTGATGTAAATTAGCGCCAAAGAATTGAGCCGCACAAACTAGAAGCGTGTTACAATTTGTGTTTTCTACCCCACACAACAAGAGAATAAAGTTTGTAATTTGCCTTTTGTCTTGTAAAGTTAGGCTACCAAAAACAAGAGATAAAAATTTATTTGGCGTTGAAAAAAGAAACGGTTATTTTGTCATCACACCATCACAACAACGCATTAAATAACCGCCTGATGAGTAAATTGACGCCAAAAGATATGAGCGCACAAACTATTAGCGTTACAATTGGCGTGTTTTCCTCTACGCCACACAATAAAAAAAAGCAAGAGATACAGTTTGTGAATTTGCCTTTGCTTGTGATTAGGCTACCAAAAAAAAAAATAAATATTTGCGTTGAAAAAAAAGACAGTTTTATTTTTGTCATCACTCCAGCAAAACAAACCGGCTTAATTACCCCAGGATGTAAATTGCGCCAGAAGAATTGAGCCGCACAAACTAGAAGCGTGTTACAATTGCGTGTTTTCTACCCACACGAACCAGAGAACCGTTGTAATTTTGGGCCTTTGCTGTGATTAGGCTACCAAAAAAAAAAATATATAAATTTGGCTATGATAAAGACGGTTTATGATTTGTACAGCACACCTCAAAACAACGCCTAATTAACCCCTGATGTAAATATTGGCCCCAAAAATTGAGCCCACAAACTAGTAGCCTTTTGTAGCGTGTTACAATTGCGTGTTTTATACGTGCCACACAACCAAGAGATAACAGTTTTGTAATTAGCCTTGCTTTGAATTAAGGCTACCAAAAAAAAAAAATATATATTTGGCGTTGAAAAAGACGTTTATTTTTGGTCAGCACAAGCCAGCAAAACAACGCTTAAATTAACCCTGTATGTAAATAGCGCCAAAGAATTGAGCCGCACAAACTATAGCGGTGTTACAATTGGCGTGTTTTCTAAGCCACACAACAAGAAATACTGTTGTAATTTGCCTTGCTTGTGATTTAGGCTACCAGAAAAAATATATATATTTGGCGTGTTGAAAAAGAAACGTTTTATTTTTAGTCAGACACACAGCAAATACAAAAACGCTTAAATAACCCTGGAATGTAATTGCGCCAAGAATTGAGCCGCAACAAACATAGTAGCAGTGTTACAATTGCGTGTTTTCTACCCACACTTAAAAAACAACAAGAGAATAGCAGGTTGTAATTTGCCTTTGCTTGTGAATTAAGGTGCTACCAAAAAAAAAAATATATTAATTGGCGTTGTAAAAAACGTAAATTTTGTCAGCACACCAGCAAGTAACAACGCTTAAATTAACCCCTTGCTTGTAAATAGTGGGATTGTGGGTGTGGGTGTAGTGGACGGGGGAGTTGTGTAGGGGGAGATGCGAAGGGGGGAGTGTGTTGGATTGTGTGGCTGTACGGGGGGGTGTAGTGGGTTTGGGGGTGAGGAGGGTGTGGGAATGGGGTGTGTTGGGGGGATGTGTAATTGAAGGGTAATTGTGGGTGGTGGCGGGTGGGGGGTGGGGGGAGTTGCCGGTGGGTGTGTGGAGTGGAGGGGGGGGGGGGGTTGGGGTGGTGGCCGCCAAAGAATTTGAGCCGCACAAACTAGTAATGCGTGTTACAATTGCGTGTATTCTACGCCACACAACAAGAGAAACCGAGTTGTAATTTGCCTTTGCTTGTTGAATTATTCTACCAAAAAAAAATAAATATATTTGGCGTTTAAAAAGACTGTTTATTTTTGGACAGCAACACCAGCAAAACAACGCTTAAATAACCCCTGGTGTAAATTGCCCAAAGAATTTGAGTCCCGCACAAACTAGTAAGCGTGTTACAATTTGCGTGTTTTCCTACGCCACACTACACGAGATACAGTTTGGAATTTGCCTTTGCTTGATGAATAGGCTACCAAAAAAATAAAATATATATTCGGCGATGAAAAAGACTGTTTAATTTTGTCAGCACACCAGCAAAACAACGCTTAATTAACCCCTGGATGTAAATTGCGCCAAAGAATTTAGCCGCACAAACGAGTACGTGTTCCAGATTTGCGTGTTTCCTACGCCACAAAAACACGAGATTCAGTTTGTAATTTCCTTTGCTTTGAATTAGCCTACAAAAAAAATATATATATTGGACGTTGAAAAAGACGGTTATTTTGTCAGCACACCAGCAAAACAACCTTAATTAACCCCTGGATGTAAATTTTGCGCCAAAGAATTGAGCCGCACAAACTAGTAGCTTTGTAGCGAGTTTACAATTGCGTGTTTTCTACGCCACGAACAACAAGAATACAGATCGTAATAACGCTTTGCTTGTGAATTTGGCTACCAAAAAAAATATAATAAATTATTGGCGTTGAAAAAGACGTGTTTTTTTATTGTAGCACACCAGCAAAACACGCTTAATTACCCCTGATGAAATTGCGCCAAAGAATTGACCGCACAACAGTAGTCGAGTACCAAATGATGTGGTTTTTCTACCGCCACACAATGAACAATAGAAACAGTTGAATTTGACCTTATGCTTGTGAATTAGCTACAAAAAAAATATAAATTTGGTTTGGCCGTTGCAAAAGGAACGGTTATTTTTGCGAGCACAACCCAGCAAACAACGCTTAATAACCCCGATTGTATATATGCGCAAAGAATTGAGGCCCACAAACTAGTAGCGTGATACAATTGCTTGTTTTCTTTCTACGCACACACAACACAGATACAGTTGTTAGATTTGCCTTTCCTTGTGAATTAGGCTACCAAGAAAAAAAAAGATAAATTAGGCGGTTGAAAAAGAACGGTATATAATTTGACAGCAACTACCACAAAACAACGCTTAATTAACTCCCAGTGAGTAAATTTGCGCCAAAGAATTGAGCCGCACAAACTAGTACGGTTACAATTGCGTGTTTTCTACGGCCACACAACAAGAATCCAGTTGTAATTTCCTTTGCTTGAGTGAATTTATGCTACAAAAAAAAATAATATTTTGGCGTTGAAAAAGACGAGGGTTATTTTTGTCAGCACGACCAGCAAACAACTCATAATTAACCCTGATTAATTTGCGTCCAAGAATTGAGCGCCACAAACTAGTAAGCTTTGTACTGTGTTATCAATTGCGTGTTTTCTACGCCACACAACAAGAGATACAGTAGTAAATTATCCATTTGCTTTAATTAGGCCTACCAAAAAAAACAAATATATTATTTGCGTTGAAAAATACGTTTATTTTTGTCAGCACATCCAGCAAAACAAGCGCTTAAATAACCCCTGATGTAAATTGCGCCAAAGAATTGAGCCCGAACAAACTATTAGCGTGTTACAATTGCGGTTTTTTCCCCCTACGCCGACACAACAAGAGAATACAGATGTAATTTGCCTTTGCTTGTGATTAGGCTACCAAAAAAAATATATATATTAGCGTGTGTGAAAAAGACGGTTTATCTTTTTGTCAAGCACACCAGCCAAAACCACCTTAATTAACCCCGGATGTAAATTAGCGCCCAAAGAGAGATTGGAGACGCACAAACTAGTAGCGGGTTTACAATTGCGTGTTTCTAACGCCACACAAACAAGAGATACAGTTGTAATTTGCCTTTGCTTGTGATTAAGGCTACATAAAAAAAATATATATTTGGCGTTTGAAAAAGACGTTTATTTTTGTCAGCACACCAGTCAAAACAACGCTTAATTAACCCCTGGATTGTAAATTGCGCCAAATATAATTGAGCCGACACAAACTAGTAGCGTGTTACAAATTGTCGTGTTTTTCTAACGCACACAACAAGAGAAATACAGTTGTTCATTTGCCTTTGCTTGTGAATTGAGGCTACTCTAAAAAAAAATATATATTATGGCGTTGAAAAAGAACGGTTTATTTTTGTCAGCACACAGCAAACAACGCTTTAATTAACCCCTTGATGGTAAAATGCGCCAAAGAATTGAGCCGCACAAGACTAGTAGCTTTGTAGCGTTTATTATCATTGCGTGTTTTCTACGCCAACGACAACAAGAATTACAGTTGTAATTTAGCCTTTGCTTGTGAATTAGGCAACCAAAAAAAAAATATATCTTTGGGCGTTGAAAAAGACGTTTAACAATTGTCCAGCACCCCATCAAAACAACGCTTAATTAACCCCTGGATGATAAATTGCGCCTAAAGAATTGAGCCGCAACAAACTAGTATAGCTGTTACAATGCGTGTTTTCGTATATCTTCAAGCGCCACACAACAAAGATACAGTTTTAATTTGAGCCATTTGCTTGTGTTGAATTAGCTACTCAAAAAAAAATATCAATATTTCGGCTATGAAAAATGAACGGTTTATTTTGTCAGCACACCAGCAAAAACAACGCTTAATTAACCTCAAGAAGAATTGCGCCAAAGAATTGATCCGCACAAACTATTTCAGCGTGTTACAATTGCCGTTTTTTCTAAGCCACATAACGAAGAGATACAGTTGTAATTTTGCCTGTGCTTGTGAATTAAGGCTACCAAAAAAAAAGTATTATATATTGGCGATGAAAAAGACGTTTAATTTTTGTCAGCACATTCCAGCAAAACAACGCTAATTAACCCCTGGAATGTATATTGGCGCCAAAGAAATGAGCCGCACAACTAGTACGTGTTTACAATTGCGTGTGTTTCCTGACCCACACAAACAAGAGATACCGTTGTAATTTGGCCTTTGGCTTTGAATTATGGGCTACCAAAAGAAAATAATATATATTTGGCGTTGAAAAAGACGGTTTATTTTGTCCAGCAACACCAGCAAAACAACGCTTAATTAACCCCTGGATGTAAATTGCGCAATAGAATTCAGGCAGCCAGAAAATGAAGTGGTATTTGGTATTGTTAAAAACCTGTTTCTGTTAAATGAATACAACAGGATAGGTCTGGCTAAGATCCCACTTGGGAAAATGAATGTATATGCAGCATGCAGTGTGTGGAGTACGCACTCTGATGATCAGAACCAATACCCCAAAAATCAGAATAGCACACATTCAAGACATCCTCGGAGACCACTGGAGACACCCCCCCACGAGATCGCTGTATGTAAAATCATTCTCAGAAAGCGCCTATCACCTCAGCACACCTTCCCGATCATTACAGTGAAGTATGTGAGCTCCCAGCGGCGCGCTACAGTCTAATTATAGTGCGTACAGTCACGAGAAGTCCCGCCGTCCCATCTGATATGCTTCATCTCAGCCATGTCAAGCAGGCTATGCCCATCTTCCTCCCCGATGCTTTGCCCCCATGTAGCGCCATGAGTGCTCGCAGCCATTTTATCAATCAAAGCACACTTCGTTCACCCGAAGTACCCCAAAGTTCGACTTCGTTCCGAACCGAAGTTTTCCCTGAAATTCTAAACGAATTCCACTTCGTTAGAATCAATTCGCCCATCTCTAGAGACAGACTGAGAGATAGACAGATAAATATGAGCTAGACCAGCGGTGTCAAACTGCGGCCCTCCAGCTGTTGGGAAACTACAACTCCCATCATGCCCACTGTTATAGACTATACAAATGCATGATGGGAGTTGTAGTTTCCCAACAGCTGGAGGGCCGCAGTTTGACACCCGTGAGCTAGACAAACAAATACAAAGCCACCCAACAGAAAAAGGCTACCATCCTCCACAAACACAAAGGTTCATAAGCCCAAAAATAACTAGGCTAAGGTATATATGCACAATAATATAAGTATAGACCATAATGCAATCCCTCAAGGGGAAGCATTAAGCGAAACGTACGTCGGGGTAGTGCTCCTCTCCATACACAGGTTGGCTTGTTGGCTAAGTATGCATTATTATTATTATTATTATTATTATATTATAGTTATTATTGAGCTTATGAACCTTTGTGTTTGTGGAGGATGGTAGCCTTTTTCTGTTGGGTGGCTTTGTATTTTTGTATTATATATTTTGATTATTTTGTTGTTTGATATTTTTTGTATTGTAATAAAAGTTATATTTTTTACCTAAAGGTTGTTTTTGTTGGTTTGTTGAGTATTTTTACCTTCTGGTTACAGTATTGTTTGCCCTATTTTTATAGATTGCTCATTTAAACAGATCGATAAATAGATATGAGAGAGATGAATGAATAGAAATGAACCTGAGAGTTAAATAAATATTAGATAGATCTGAGATAGATGAATACAGTAGACATACATGCGATAGATAAGTAGGAGATGAGACAGACAAACAGATAGAGAGAGAGAGAAAGAGAGAGATGGTCTGAAGCCTAACTGTGCAAACTGACCATATAAAATATTAGGCTAGGTCTCCACTGCATCGGACAAATAACGGCCCGAAAGCGGCTATTATTTTCCTGATGCAGGACCACGGTGGTTGTCACGCTTTGTACAAAAACCGTGGTCGCTTCTCTTTTTTTGCCGTCACCCATATAATTGTATTGTATGGGAAGATGGCAAGAAAACTAAAAGCGGCGACGTATTACAACATGTTGTATAATACGCCGGCACCAGAAGACGAGCGGAGAAAAGACGAGCTGTGTAGACTGCCGCTCGTCTTTCCTATTGCCGCCTATGGTGCTGCAGGAACGATCGTATCTTCGGCGCCTTTAAAAACTAAAAGCTCCGAAAATACAATCGTAATCCTGTGCAGTGTAGACATAGCCTTACTGCAAATACAAACAAATACACAGCGGAGTTCAAGGTCTCTTGCCATAAAGATCTGACTTAATGACTGTGGTGCCTTAGGAAAACCCACAATGTAGCATAATCTCCCCAAAGCACACACCATCAATTTTAGGACACAGTGATGCTTAACATTTTTAAATGGACATAATATCGCTTTATTTCATTCATTTAACACTTTACTTTTATCAGTTGAAAATTCTTGTAGCCAATCAGATAATCTGAAGGAGGTACACGTCACATTTAAGGGAACAGTTCAAAAAGAGAAAGGAGTACTCACCCCACTGCCAATGCAGTAACTCAGTTCCTTTGGACCCGATCCTCTAGCCGTCAACAAAAAACGGAACACATACAGTATAAGATATTCCATATAAAAGGATCTTATTTGGATACTTATTTTGTACTCAAAAATCCCAAAACTTGTATTTATTATATTATTATGTTCATCAATAAAATGCTTGCCACCCCAATGTTTTTTGCAGCTTGTTTTTAATGCCAATAAGATGCTCTGTAATCCTGATTTTTAAACTTTCGAATAGCAATCCCTACATAGTACAGGAGACCTTAGATACATAGTCACAGAGAGGCGTTTTGGATATTAGAACTTGATGTACGGAGACCTAGAGGTCTGAACTACCGAAATGATCTCATGTATTTTTATTAGGAGATGCATGTTACAAGTTGGAGACTATAAGTAGATGTTAAAAACATTGAGGATTGCTGTCTCTTATAATGTTAAATTTGTTACGAGCTGATATGTTTTTAAAAGGAACCTTTGGCAGGTGTTTCCTAGCTGTGACCAAGGATCTGGATGTGACCTGAAAGCGTAAGCGTGAGACTCATCGTTGTGCCAGCCACTGTCTACTATTTTTAATGGAATTAAAAACAATTTTTTTTTTATTTTAAAGTACTTTGAAAACCTCTTTCCTTTTTCCTGGATTTTTTAAAACGTGTTCCTTTTATTAAAGCAAAACGTTGGAAGCATGAAATAGCTGCGGGGTTTACCCAATCCTCACGGGAAGGGGTTTGGGGGGGTTTTAACCTCTGGACCACCGAAGAAATGATAGTTTAACCCACGCAGGGAAAAAAAAAACCAAAAATCAAAAGCCCCCCCGGGTTTTTTCCCCAAAGGGGCCCGCCGAAAAAGGGGGGATGGGCTTGCGGGGGGGCGTGTGGCTACCAGATCGTCCCCCCTAAATGACTTGCTTGCGATGGAAGTTTGAGGTGCAGCTTTGGGAAACAAATTTCCGAAAGAAAAAGAATGGGTGGGCCATGGGCGGGCGGGAAAGGTCAGGGCAGGGGGAAGGGTTCAGATCGAGAAACTTTTAAGGGGTTGGTACACGGTAGGGCGAAAAATACATTTTAGGAAATTTTTAGCTAAGGCACAGGCAACATAGACCCCAGCAAGGATTGATTGTGGGGACGTGACCTTAAGTAGAGGAAGCGCCTGGAAATTTAAGCCAAAAAAATCGGGGCGGGGGGCCCCCTTTAAAAATCCTGGGAAAAACGAGCGCCCGGGGCCTTAACACGGGAACCCCGGCCCCTTTCCCCCCGGCAAGGGGCGGGGAAAGGGCCCGGGCGGGGTCGGGTGAGCCCCCGGCCCAGGCGGGACCCCCGGCTGGGCCCCGGGGCAGCGCGGCCCCCACCCCGGGGGGGCCCCCGGGGGGCGGCCAGGGCGCGCCCGGGCCCCCGGGGGCCCGAAGGGGGGGGTTCCAGGGACACCCCCCCCCTTAGGTCCCCCCCTTTTTTTTTGGCTAAAGGGAACTTACGGATAAGGTCGGGGTTCAGGAAATTGGGTTTGCCCCGGTTCCCAAAAACCTTTCTCTTGGGGGCCAAAAGCCCCCCCCAAACCCTTTTCAAGAAATAATCGCTTCCCTTGACGATCTTCATGTCAAAAGAGGGCCCTTCACTTCAAAGACATCAGGGGGTTCTAGCACAGGGGGCCCGGAGAAGTGCTCCTCGGGGAGAACCATTCGGACCAGAGGCTTTGGGGGGAAGACATAAAAGGGCGTTGGGAACCCCGGGAGAAAAAATGGAGGGGCAGGCAGAGTTTATGGGAAAAACCGGGTTCCTTTTTTTTTTTTGTCGCAGAATTCTAAAGGGGTTTCCCGGGAAAGTCGGGCCCCCAATTTATAGCGGGGGAATTTTGAGGCTTAGTATTTAGAAGGAGCCCCCCACTTAACCCCCTTCCCCTCTTGCAGCTTGGGTTTTTCATCGGGCTGAAGCCGGAGTAAGGCCTTGTGGGGGTCTCTCGCCAAATGACCCTGATACCCTTGAACCGGTTGTCCCCCGGCGGGAACCCTTTCGGAGGGGGAAAGCCGGGGGGAGGGGAGGGGGGGGTTTGACGGATAGGACCCCCAGGAAAGGAGAAGGGCCAGTTGACCCGGGTTCCCGATGATTATATGAGAACTGGGCCCCCCAAGGCAGAAATTCGGCCCGTTGCCCCGGGTCTTTCCGGGGCCCACCGAAGTGCCTTTGCCCTCCCCCAAGACCCTTGTTTACCCTCTCCCCCTGCCCATTTGTTTGGGGGGAATAAATATGAAAGAAGGGGAAATCTACCTTAATTTAAACCCGGGGAACCCCAGGGGGCACCCCCAGAATTAAGGGGGACAAATTGGACCCTGGGTCGGAGACGAGTGGAAGGGTTAAAACCCTTGCGGGCAAAGATGTGAAGGAAAAAGTATCCTCCCAAATTGGGGGGGCAAAAAGGGAAACCCGGGAAGGGGGCACAAAGGGGGGACTTTTTAAAAAATTCGGTTTTTCCATGCCACCCAGATGCCCGGGTTTTCCCGAAAAGGGGGGAAGGTCCGTATAAAGCCCTTTCCCCTATGTGGGGTCCATGGAAAAATCGGGAACTGGCAGAGGGACTAAGAGAACCAGGGGGCCCTATGGGGAGGCCCCTTTGGTTTTGGGGCAATGGGGTGCAGAAAAAAAACAAAGGGTCCTTGCTTTTTGGAGCTGGGTTGGCCCCAAAGTAGGGGGCCCGCGAGATGGGGAACTTAGGTTTTCCGGACCCCGGGGGGGCCCGGGGCCAGAAAGACCTGTCCCCCAACCCGGGAATCCTCCTCCTGAGCGCGGGACGCACGTGGGTTCTGCCCGGGGGAACGTTCCGGGCCCCCAAGCCGCATGAAAAAACCGCCCCGGGGACTTATGATTGCGGGGGGGACCCGGGTTTTTCCCCCCGGGGTTGATGTCAGACGCCGGAGAGGGCGTCCGCCTTGAAATTCTTCTGGGGCCCGGTTTTCGGAAGTTACTTGAAATCAAAGCGCGAAAAGAAAGGGGGAACCCCCCGACCCTTTGGCGGGGGTTTTTCAAACGCGAGCGTGGGGGGGGTATTGGGGAAATTTTTATGGTCTTTGAAGATTTCAAAAGTCCCGGGGAGCCCCCTCCAACAGATTTCGCCACTTTTCCAGGGCCAATTTTAGGGCCCAACATTTCCCCGGTCCCCAAATGGCGTTTTAGGGTTTGCCGGGAGAAGGTCTTTTAAAAAAAAAAACACTTTGGGGACGGTCTTGCCTTTAGGCCCCTTGGGGTCGGGCCCCCCCGGCCCCCACGGAAGAGCTCCACCTCTAGGTAAAGGGTTCTTTTTGGTCGGGCCCGGACCAAAATAGGTGGAGGAGAATACTGCCCTTCCCGTAAGGAGAATGCTTCTTTCGGCCAAAACGGGGGGCCCCAACATCTGGGGTTTTAGGCATTCTTTAGGGGTTGAGACCCAAATGGGAGCCCCAGCATAGGAAGGGGGGAAATTTGAACTGTGGTAGTATTTGGGGGAAATTTCCTGGGGAAATTTTTAAATTTCGCCCAGACCGCCAGGTCGTGGCCATTTGCTGGATCGCGGAATTTTTAAGCTGGGTCCATCGCAGACCTTGATGGGTTAAATTTATGTCCCCAAAGGAAAGGGGAAGGCGGGCCCTTGGGGGAAACCCGGGGACACTTCCCCAGTTTTGGCATACAGTCGTTCCCCCGCGGGCTCGCAGAACCTGGCGTACTTGTACCCGGGGGCCCCTGGTTTCGGGGGAAAAAATCGGGATTTCGTATACAATACGAGGTTTTTACAGAAAAGCCCCGAAACTTGCCCGTTGACGAACTTTTTAAAAAACGGGCGGGGGCATTGCTTTGCCCGAACGGTACCCAAAATATTTAAAAGGGGCCCGCCCCCGAGTGTTGAAAGCCTTTTTCCCAACTAAATCCCCTTCGCGTATTCTGATGGGGTTTTAAAAGGGCCCCCGGGGTAGGCCCTAATTTAGAAAAGACCTTGGCTCCAGGGAGGCGATCAAATAGCTCAGAAAACAGGGGTAAGGGTAGCGGTTCTTCACCTTGATCTTTTGTTTAGCCCCGGGTAGTCAAATCCCCGGGGGCCCGAAGTAAACCGTTTTTTTTCTGAAGGGAAAAAAAAAAACCCAGCCCCCGGCGGGGGGAGGAAGACTTGCTTTTATAAAACCCTTCGACAAAATTTTTTCTGGTTATAGGCCGACATGGCCCTGGGTGGGGGGCACAGACAGAGGGTAGACCCCCCCCCAGGGGGACTGGTTTCCCGGGAAGGGGGTTCGTTTGGGGCGTCATAGGGCCCGGATTTGGTTTGGTACCCTCTCAGCCTTTTTTCTCCGGGAAAAACTTTCTAAAAAAACCCCCCTTGGGTTAAATTTGAGGGGATAACTCCCCGGCTGGGCAACCTTGCAGAAACTTGATGGAACGACTGGGGGGGAGGCGATGGAAAACCGGGCGAGGGGCCCCCAAAACAAGATCCGGGGAAACTCCTTTCCCCCAAACCCGCAGGACTTACCTGCCCCTTTTTCCAATCAAGTGCGGGGGGCATGAATTTTCCCCAGGGAAACCCCCAACAGGATCCCCCGAAGACACGCGGGGCAGGACATGAAAAAGATCTTCCCCTTTTGTGGAGGACCCTACACGGGGGGTCAGGGGGGTTTAAATGAACAGAATGGAGTCATGAGAACCCCCCACTGACGGATGAGAAAACCCAAAGGGATTTTTTCCAGGGGGTTCCCCGGCAAGCATCCCGTGAACACCGGGGAGGGTGAATAAATTCCCGGCAAAAGGCCGGGAAGTCCAGGAAAGGCAGGGGCCCCGGAACGATAGGACCAAAAACCATCGTTACTTGAAACCGGGCAACAACAGTCAGGAAAATTAAAGGGACTGAGCACCTAGGGACGCCTCCCCAAGCCCCCTTTGGGTGCGAGGGGTTCCCGAACCACTGAGGACCTGGGGAAACAATTTCCAAGGGAAAATGGCCCGGGGACGGGCCCGAAAGGGGGGAGACAAAGGTTTTCCATCCCGGCGGGGGGAAACCGCTCCCCCCCTCCGACAAGTGGGCTCGGTTTCCCCCCTGATAGGTTTCCTCGGTGGGCGAACTTTTGTGGGACAGCGGGGCCTTTTGGGAAAACACGGACCCCAACCGAGGTAGAGGGCGGGGTTTGTGCCGAGTCATGCCCCCTTTTGGCGGAGCCCCTTTTTGTTCTCCGTGAACCGCACGTCAATGGGGGGGTGGCCGTTTTGGAAAGATCGCGCAAAGAAGAAAAAGGTTCTTGCCGCAGTGCGCCCTTTTATTCGCTTGCAGCCCCTTTTTGGGAAACGTGGCGAGAGACCCCGGCGTCCCCGTTCCATGACAGCTGGGAGGATTTCCCCCTTGGGCGTAGGTTTCAAAAAGCGCTGTCTCCGGGGAAAAATGCTCGCGAAGGTTTATCAAAAACGCTCCCGGAATTCAGGGGGAAAAAACCTTAGGGTTGCAGCACGGGGTCATTCCGGCCCCAAAAGGGAGGTGTCGCCCGGGGCCGGGGGGCCTTTTCCCGGGAAGCAGCTCACCACGAACTTTTCCCCTTTCCCCCTTTTCCCAGGGGGGAAACGCCCGGCCATCACCCCAAACGTGCTTTGGAAAGAAATGCGTAAAAAACCCCTTTTCTGCAGAGCTTCGATTTCCCCGTCAAACTTGGGGGGTAGGGGAAAGACGAAGCTTTGGGAAAACCCACATTTTCCCAGGGGACGGCCGAAGGAGAGGGAAAACCAGGGTTAAAAAGGCAGGTTGTGCTGCTGGGAGGCCGGGTTTTTGGGCGTCTTTGGAAACGCTGCCCCAAATTTGGCTGTCCCCTGTTTGCAATTCTGCTGCGACTTTGGGGCCGACAATGTTCTTTGAGACCCGGAGACTTGGCAAGGGCCCCTTTGGGCGGGGTAATGGCGGGGATTAACTGTAACGACTGGGTGGGGGCCCTTGGCCCCACCGCAAGTGATGAAGCTAACCCGCCAGGGAACAGAATCTAAGAAAACCCCCGGTTTTCACCAGGGGCCCCCCGGGCAAACCGGGATGGGCTTGCTGCGGGGGTGGGGGCTACCGGGTGGGTCCCCCTGACGTACTTGCTTCAGGCGGCCGCGGTGCGGGCGGGGAAACGGGAGTCGTTGCCCGGAAAATCTTTGTCGGGGGCAGGCAGAAGGTCAGGGCAGGGGGGCTATGGTTTGGGTGGTTCGGGAAGGCAAAGGTCAGGGCGGGGCGGAAAGAGGTTGGGAGTCGGAAACGGAAAGAAAGAGGTCTGGTACCCCGGAAAGGGCGAAAAAATACATTTTGGGAAACGCTTTAGAAAAGGCAGAGGCAAAATAAAACCAGAAAGGGGAGTGATTGTGGGAGTGCCCTTAAGGGTAGGGGAAGCGCCTGGCAATTACCCAAATAACGGGGCGCGGGCCCCTTTTTAAACCTAAAGGGAACAGCCCCGCCCCGCGCCTTGGGAACCGGAAAAAACCGCCTGGGCCCCCGGGGAGGGGCGGACGGGCACAGGAGGGGGGTCGGGTGAGCCCCCGGCGGGCCCGAAAACCCCCGGCTCTTTCCCCGGCCCAAAGGGCGGCCCCCGGAACCCGGGGGGCCCCCCGGGGGGGCGGCCACGGGTTTGCGCCCCGCGGCCCGCGGCCGGGAACGGGGGAAACCGGGGACACCACCTTGTGGTTTTACCCTGAAAGTTTGCGGTAGTGCCCTTTCCTTTTGGGTCTCTCAAAGATTGTATTTTTGTATTTTTTTTTACAAACTAGATTGGTTTCCCCTCCCGAAATTGCATTAAAGGGCCCCCCTCCTTAATTTGGATTTTATTTAAAATTTTTTTTTTAAAAGGGGTTTTTTTCCCAGGACGGGGCCTTATCTGCTAAGAAGCAAATGTAAACAAGCCACGCTGAGCTGGAAAAAGGCGAGAGACACACCCAAAGCACAGAGTTTCAAAAGGGGGATCGTGTGAAATGCTCCCCTCAAAAAAACAACCCTACAACTAGGGGATTCTGTATAAAAAAACAACTTTTTTTCTCCCCGGGGTCCCCTTGAAATTTCTTCAGCTCCCTCTAAATAAAGAAAGTGGGGTGCTCTGCGCAAGCCCGGCCAGCAGTCTTGTAAAGGTCTTTAACTAAGAAAGATTTTAAAATAATAAGGGCAGGTTTAGGCAGCCTGTAGCTTCTCAGGCTGCAAAATTTTTTTAATCAATATATTTTTGAAAAGGGGATTAAAATACGCATTTTGGAGGGATCCCCCCCCGTCAACCTTACATCGTGGCAAAAAACCCCTTTAAAGGGGGTTTTTTTTTGCTGTTTTTGAATGGGTTTTTAACCCCAACCTGTGACTTCCTTTTTGTGGGGTTAATGAATGGCTTGAAGTGCCTATATCTTGGGGTGAGTAAGAAGTAGTTCTGAAAAAGTGTAAAATGGGGGGGGGCCCTCCCAGGTTTTTTTTCCCTTTTAACCCCTTGGGGGGGTCTTAAATTTGGGTTTTAATTCCCTTTTTCTGTGGGTTTTTGCATTTTATACTTTTTTTGACACATGGTTTTTTTTTCTATTAATTTTTTAAAGACTTTTAAATTTAATTTTACACATTGCTGTGTGCTGGATTAACATATATTTTTAAAGGTTTTTTTTTTTAAAGCTTTTAGGGCAGCTTTTCTTGCATGTTTTTTAGAGGCCTCTTCAATGAACCCAGTGGTGCAATTTTTCATAAAAATAAAAAACCAATTTTATTTATGGGCGACCGTTTTTTTTTCACCCGTGATTTTTTTGACCCGTTGGTTTTGTGTTTTATTATGTTTTGGGGTTAAAAATTTTTAAAACACAGCATATATATATATATATATATATATATATATATATAAAATATATATTATATATAAAATAAATATAAATTTTTATTATAAATATATAAATAAAATATATAAAAAATATGTTTTATATATTATAAATATAATAAATTTTATATATTTATATATATATTATAAAAATAATATATATTTTAATTTTAAAATATAAAAAAAAATATAAAATTTGGGCTGGGGGTTCCTGGGGAAAATTTTAATGGAGAAAGAATTTTTGAGGTCCCCAACCAGTAGAATTGATTTCTTGGGCCCCCCCCCTATACCCCATGTAAAATGATGCCCGTGACTATTTCTTTCGCCTTCCCTTTTTTGCCCACCATACCAGGGGCCCCATCATGGAGGACACACCCATGCCCCGGGGGCCCCCCATTCCCCTGTGGGGCCAAAACAAGTTTGTATGGATATGTATGTTTAAAAGTTTTAAAAGTATATATTTTACTTTTTTTATGAAAGGGCAGTTTTACTGTTTTAAAAATCAACATAACAAATTGTCAGCAAAATCTTTTTAATAAGAATTGGGGGGGTGGAAAGGTTTTTCTTTTAGAGGATATGAAAATTTTTCCATTTTTACATGTTTTTTATTGTGCTAAGTAAATTTATTAAATTTTGATTTTTAAAATTAAACCCAATTTTTTTTACTGGGACAAATACTTTGTGTTTTTTTTCCCCTGACTCCCCATCCTTTTTTTCACTTGGGTTGAAAAGGGGAAACCCCTTTTGGGTTTGTAAAATTAACTTGTGCCGTTTCATGGGGTTTAAAAAACCCGCCCAACCCCTTCTGCAAAACCCCTTTTTAAATTTAAAAAATATTTTCATAGGGACACAGAAAGTGTTTGAAAAAATTAACATTCAACAGGTTTTGGAGCTACACATGCCTTTTTATTATGCTTAAGAGCCAGGTTCTTACATATGGGGGGTGTTTTTCCACGTCATACTCACCAGGGAAACGGGCGGGAGTTCCCTACACAGGGTTTACATACAAAATATTCCCGGGGGGCGAGGCATGGAACCCCTTAGTTTTCTTTCCTTTTTCCCCTATACTGGAATCTGAACTTCACCACAGGGGGGTTCCCAAGGGTTCTCCCCTGATGCGGTTTAACCACCAAGCATGGTACCCAAAGGGGTAGGGTAGCATGTTCAAACATGCTGAAGGGTTTGGGGGAGGGGGGGTGCTTTCGCAATCAAAGGGTTTTTCCAAAGATAGGGCAGGGCCCGTGGAAAAAGCACAAGGTCAGGCGAAAAAGCACAAGGTCCGGGGACAAGGGAAAAGGCAAATACAAGAAATCAAAACAGAAGGAAAATTTTAGAAAGCAAAAGGGAATCAATAAAAAGGAGGTGAACGGGAAATTTTTTTTAAAAAAACCCCAGGCAGCTTGCGAAAAGGCAGAAAAGGAAAAAAAATGGGGGAAAATGCACTGACCCTTTAAATCAAGGAGGACAGAAAACCAGTGTGAAAACCCTAAACAGAAGTCAAGGCGGAACTGGCTGCTGGAACGGGTGGTTTTGGGGGTTTCCCGTTAGAAAGGGAAGCCCTCATGTCAGCAAAATGGGGAATGATTTGGGACTGCTCATTAAACCCTCCATTTTCTCTGTTCTTTATGCTGTTTCTTTTTGGGATAGATGTAGCAAGCTTTTAAAAAGGTATTTCCCATCCAACCAGCAATTTCTGCTGGGGAGCCCAAATTTCTGTAAAATAAGAAAAATTTTTAAAAAAGCATCTTATTAAAAAAATAGTATCTTTAACCCAATACGGGCCCTTTTTTTTCCTTTCAACTTGTTTATGTCTTTTTTTGGGTTTCTGACCATCACTATGTAGTTTTTAAATGGTTGGGCCCCCGTAATGCAAAAGTTCTCAAAAACTGTCTGAGAAAAGTTCCCAATGCCCTGGGGGGGGGAGGAAAAAAGGGATTTCAAATGATTTTAAAATGCCCATCTCTGCCCTTTTTCCCCGGGCCCCAAAGCAACAAACAAAAGTACAAACTGCATTACGGGGCCCCCAAAAAAGCACACAGTGGGGGTCAGGGAAAACCCAAAGGGGACAAGAGCAAGTTGAAGGGCCAAAAATTGTTACTTTACAATAATTTTACCCCCTTTTATTTGCCTTGCTGTATGGGGAAATTCCCCTTTAAAATATTTTTAAAACAAACCCATAACCCGTGACACAAACTTTTTGGGGGGTGGGTTTCATGAAAATTTTTTTAGAGTTAAAAGGGGTGCATGGCTTAGTATTACGGGACTTAATGAATTACCTATGGAATAAAAATATACTTAAAAAAAACAAGGGAAAAAAAAGAGCAAAGAAACAGCGATGAGAAATGCAGCCTAAAATCCCATTATATTATTAGCTCACAATAGAAATATAATAAGTCCACTCAATGAGCCAAGCTGGCTCTCCACGTTGACACCAGCTCTGGCCACCACAAGCCGGAAAAGCTACTTCCATGACTAAAATTTACATATGTGTTATCCATTACTCTGTTCCTTTACTTCAAAGCCAAGATTCCACACAAGGAAAAGGTTAACGAAACCCTCTTTTCTATCAGACTGATTGCTATTCATCTGCATTGTGCATCCAGGATGAAACATTAGATGAAGGGAACATGGTGACTAACAGGGGGAACAAAAGTGAAATTTGTGAGCGTTAATGTTTATGCATTCTTTTACATGTCTGAAATGTTTTACCTAATTATACAGTGTTGGGAAAGGAACCTGAAAAATAGACATTTACTGTCTGGCTATATGGAGGGCCTGTCATCCATAAATTAAATAGATCAGATGCATGTATTGTTTTAAAGTTAATCTCAAAGCAGCTCAGCCTTAGGAAAGCTTTACAGGATGACCTAACCAAGGCATGCAGACTCGGGTGCACCCTTCTTCTTGAAACAGGAGCAGATCATTAATATGCCTCAAGGCAGAAACCAATTAACTAGTATATAAATCCCGTCATTTAGTGCTTGACAGTCTCTACAGAACAACAGGTTTGCTGGAAAAAAAAACGTCAAATCAGAAAGTGAAGTATGGCTCAATGTTTCCAAAACACACAGTGACAACTTCAAGTAGCTGGGTAGCATTTACTGCTAAACTACATACAGATTAGCTGTCATTCCCATAGGTAACTATTAACCATTCACTTAAATAGTGTTTAACATTGTTTTGGAAATGTTTTCCCGAACATGACAACAAGAGTATGTTCCAAGGTAGTATGGATAGAAAAAATGAATATGCATTCAGCAGATGTTTCAAAACGTAAGAGACATCTTGTTACCGTCTTCCGTAAAGTAAAAAATAAAAAAACTTCAACTGTTTTGGAGGATGACGCTGGTAGAATAAAGCGGTTGTTCCTAGAAAACAAGGTTTGTCCTTAGATAACATAAAAATGGATCCTCTGTTTTCGAAGAATCAAGACGTCTCACTTAAGTTTATTTAAGACGTGAATAGTCCTTCATCTGAATAGGAGCCATGTTCTTCTACTTTGGCTAGAAATGTCTGCCTGGTCAGTTCATACTACAAAATCATGATTGCGTTTGCTACAATACAGATGTGGCAAGGATTTTAGAGAACCTATTAGGTAGATTATGCTGGCCCATATGAGAGCAGGATGTGATAGAGGGAGAGAAACTGAAGTCTGATATATAGGGTTAGGGCGCCTTCAGCTTCCTGTTTGACGCGGAGCGTGTAAGCACACCGACATGGGAGAGTAACTAATAGAATGTAAGGTACTTCCCACATGTTTTAAGATATGTTTTACATACTTTTAAGATATTTTATAAGGTATGGATAATGCTTTTTTGTGATCGTTCAAGCACAAAAACTTTAAAAGTTTTTTTTACTTCGGTTTTCAGTTTAAATTTTTTTGGGGCTATAGAAAGGAATTTTTTATTACCCCCAATTACCCCGAGGGAGCACGCTAGTGCGTCGAAACCCCAAGGCCCATTGTTATTTTATTCTGTTTCTTTTTTTTTTTTTTTTTTTTTAACCAAATAAAAGGCAAAGGCCTATTTTAAAAATTTTCCCCATCAATTTCAGGCATGAACCCTAAGCACAGTTGTTTTTCAACTGTAAGTTAAAAACTTATAGGGTTTTTAAAGATATGGATAAACGAGCTCTGTATATAAAGGGGTTTTAAAGATAGAGGAAAAAGCGACTTGTGATATATAGGGTTATGATAGAGGAAGAGTAGCTCTGGATATATTGGTTATATTAGAGGAGGAAACGACTCTGTCTTTTAAAGGGTTATTTGATAGAGGGAGAAAATGACCTGTGATATAAAGGTTTTTATGAACAGGAGAACTGAGCTCTGTTATATGGGTTATAGGATAGAGAAAAAAAAACTGGGCTCTGTATGTATAGGGGATACGGGCCGCCAAAAAATTTCAGGCCCATACAGCTGAAGCCCCTGGCCCCCCCCCTTCAACCCCCCCCCCCAGCAACCCCGCTCGCCCCGCCCCAAGCAAACAAAACGGCCTCTAGGACAAACCATGCGCCCATTTTACCACATAAAAAAGGTGCAAAACAGAATTGTATGGTTATCACAATTTTTCATCTAACATATCTGTGTCTCACACTTTTTCTGTCCCCCATTCATAGACACGGGGTAAGTACCTTTTTCCATCCATATCCCCCTCCACCCATATACAATCACCTCCCCCATGTTTCCCTTGGGCACGCACCTCATCACCCCTAAAAAAAACACCCCAAAAAGTGTAATGTAACTCCTATCACAGGTCAGGTTTCCTCTTTTACAATTTTGGGAACAGTACACTTCACTAACTAACGCCCATATAACACCGCCAATGGAGCCACATAGTGACTTACACCAGTCAGGTCACATACATTTAAGTAAAACAGCCTGACCAATATAAAGTAAAAAAACCTCTAAAACAGGGACTCACAAAGGGGACGTCCTATTGAGAGTTTTTTTTTCCCCTCTTTCTCCATCCGTTCCCCACCGCCAGAGAATTTCCCCCACAAATCATCCCTGTAAAATTTCCACAAAATCTTAGAACTTCAATTTTCAAGCATTTTTTTCCTATTCCCCCCTCTGTAAAGCTTCCCAGGGGGGGGAAAAGGGGGCAACCAACCCAGAGGGTTTGTATCCCAAGGGGTTGGAGGGTGGGGAAGAAAAAACCCCCTGGAGAAATCCAAACTATGGGCTTGCCCTCTCAATTAATTACCCAGGTTGGTAGTCAAACCCTAGGAGGTTTTGGCAAATGGGCAGGGGGTCCAGTAATTAACAGGGGCCCTTTTTTTTAGGTAGACCCCCCCCGGATAAGTTGGGAGCCACCCCAAAAGGTTGGTGAGTACCCAACCACGATCCTCTTTTTTTGAGCGGGCCCGGGGCCCCCTTTATTTTAGGGGAAGGTCAGGGGGCCCCCGTAAGTTAGGGAGAGTCAGGGGCCCCCGTAAGTTATAGAGTTAGGCCCTCTTTTGCGTTAGGTAGAGTCAGGGGCCCCCTTTACGTTATAATCAGGCTCCCTTTTAAAGGTTTGAGAGCAGGGACCCCTTTAAGGGGTTTGGTAGAGTCAGGACCCCCCTTTTGGGTTAGGTGAGTCAGGGGCCCCCTTACGTTAGGGAGAGTCAGGGCCCCTTTTAGCGTTTGTAAGTCAGGGCCCCCTTTAGGTTAGCTAGGGAGCCAGGGGGCCCCTTTTTTTGGTAGCAAGGGAGCCAGGCCCCTTTTTTGGGATAGCTAGGTAGCCCGGGCCCCCTTTAGGATAGCCATGCCAGGGCCCCCCTTTTGTGATAGCTAATACCGGGCCCCCTTTTAGGGAAAGTAGGTATCAGGGGGCCCCTTTAGGGTTAGTAGGTATCAGGACCCGCTTTAGGATAGCCAGGGAGCCAGGGCCCCCTTAGGATAGCCCGGTAGCCAGGGCCCCCTTTAGAGATAGCCAGGTATCAGGGCCCCCCCTTTTGAGATAGCCAGGGAGCCAGGCCCCCCCGTTTGAAAACCAGGAGCAGGGGCCCCCTTAGTGATAGCCAGGTAGCCAGGCCCCTTTTGTGATACCAGGTAAATCAGGGGCCCCCTTTAATGTAGCCAGGTAGCCAGGGGGGCCCCCCTTTTGTGATAGCCCGGTAGTCAGGGCCCACTTTAGGGATACCATAGCCCGGGCCCCCTTTAGTGTGCCAGGTATCAGGGCCCCCTTTATGATAGCCAGGTAGTCAGGGGGAACCCCTTTTGTGATATTAGTAAGGGCCCCCTTAGTGATAGCCAGGTACCGGGCCCCCCTTTTTGGTAGCCAGGTATCAGGGCCCCCTTTAGTGATAGCTAGGGAGTCAGGGGGACCCTTTATGATAGCAGGTATCGGGCCCCCTTAGTATGCCAGGTAGCCAGGGCCCCCTTTAGTGATAGCCAGGTAGCCAGGGCCTCCTTCGCTATATATTATTAAAAAAAAACACAAACATCAACTTACCTTGCACCCGCCCGTCCCCCCGGCCGCTCCGATCTCCCCGCCGGCTCCTGCCGCCCTGCTTAGGCGGCGCGGCAAAGGGTACATCACCGGCCGCCTACGCACAGTGGGGGCCGACGCCTGGCAGGTGAAGGCCTAAACCCCTTTAGTCTGCCGGGAGATCAGGGGACGCAGCGCTAGGGGCTCTGTGCTCCGCTGACACCGCACTTTCCCCGGAGCCGGGGCAACCCCCCAACCCCCGGGGCCGGGTCTCGGGGCACTCGGGCGCAGGGCCCGGGCGTGCAGAGCCGGGATGCGGCGCCGGGCCCCGGGGAGGGGCGGCCTCCTCCGGGCCCGCGGACCTCGGGCCCCACACTTAGCAAGTCCGAGGAGAGGAGCTGAGCTCTGGGTTTTTAAAAGGGTTATAATTTAGCTCAGCTCTCTCCTCTATCATATAAACCCATATATCCAAAAACTCGCTTTTCTCTCTCATCATTAACCCCCAAATTTTCACAAAGCTCGCTTCTCTCCTCTATCATATAACCCCATAACCCCAGAGTCAGTTCTCTCCTCTATCATATAACCCCCATTTAAAAACCCCCGAGCTCAGCTTTTTTTCCTCTATCATATACCCCGATATATACAGAGCTCACTTTTTCTCTTCATATCCCAAAAAATCACAAGCTCAGCTTTCTCCTTATCATATACCCCAAAAATTTTCACAGACTCAGCTTCTCTCCTCTATCATTTAAAACCCCATATACCAAAGACTACTTCTCTCCCTATCATATAACCCTATATAACAGAGCTCCTTTTTCCTCTATAATACCCCCATATATCACAGAGCTCAGTTCTCTCCTCTTCATAAACCCCCTATATCACAGAGCTCAGCTTTTTCCCCTTTTCATATACCCCCATATATCACAGGCTCAGCTTCTCTCCTCTATCATATAACCCATATCCACAGAGCTCACTTTTCTCCCTATTTTTACCCCATATATCACAGAGCTCAGCTTCTCTCCTCTATCATATAACCTTATATACCCAATGTGCAGATACATTTATCCAAAATTTATATGGATAAATATAACTAGGAGAAAACAGAAAGGCGCACTATTCTGGTTTTAGCAAATTCATATATTATTCTCCAAAACACAAATTGGTGCGCTCACCTGAAAGGGTTGTACAAATTCATGGTACAACACATAAAAACTTTAGAAGCTCCCAAATGATGGGTCCGGCTGCTGTACTCCTAATTTCCTTCCTCCAGTGGCACAAAGTGTCGGGAAGATGAATATAAAATTTATAGAAAATCAAATCTCCTTTGAGCAGTTATCAGCGCCTGCTTCTAACTAAACTACCGCTGGCATTTAAAATAACCTTTATGGTTATGTCTGTTTTATTGTTGGTTTAGTTAGAAGCAGGCGCTGATAACTCCTTAAAGGAGATTTGATTTTCTATAAATTTTATATAACCCTATATGTCACAGAGCTCTGCTTCTCTCCTCTATCATATAACTCTATATATCACAGAGCTCTGCTTCTCTCCTCTATCATATAACCCTATAATACAAGCTCAGCTTTCTTCCTCACAATAACCCTATATATCACAGAGCTACCCTTCCCCATCATATAACCCTTATATAAACAGAGCTCACCCTCTCCTCTATAAAACCCAATATCAAAAAGGCCAGCTTCTCTCCTTATTAAAACCCCTATATATCACAGAAGCCCCTCTCCCTTATCATATAACCCTTTTTTCACAAGCTCAGCTTCCCCCTCTATCATAAAACCCCTATAATCACAGAGCCAGCTTCTCTCCTCTATATATAACCCCTAAAAATTTCAAAAGGCTCAGCCCCTCTGCCTCTTTTAAAAACCCCTAATATCACAAGGTTCAGCTTCTCTCTCTCTCTCTCTTATAAAACCCCTATAATCCAAGCCATTTTCTTCCCCTATCAAAAACCCCTTATATCACAGAGCTCACTCCTCTCCTCATATATAACCCTTATATCACGGCTCAGCTTCTCTCCTCTTTCATAAACCCTTATTCACAGAACCAATTTTCTCTCCACTATGTTTAAAACCCCTATATATCACAGAGTACAGCTGTACAGGGCAATCTGATCTTCCTCGATATTTTTGGTGCAATATAACTTATTTATCCTGAAGTATGCTTACTTGTATGTAATATTAAGTGGAGGGGCGTGTGATTTTCTCTTGGTATATAAATATTTTTAATGTTTTAATAAAAGTTAGTTTTATAGTATATTCGGGATTTGTTTTTTCTGGAGCTTTTTTTTGGTTTTTGGGTATTATCGTATATATGTAATTTATACTGCACTGATTTTAAAAATTTTCTTTTATTCATTTTCCTCACATACAATACTGAACATTAGTCAATAGATTATAAGCACCCAAAATGGTGCCAAAAAACAAACCCCCTACTGGAAAAACATGCCTTTATAGACTATTTTGACATAAAAATTAAAAGTTAAAATTTGAAAAACAATGATAACAAAGAGTGTTAGAGGGTTTAAAATGAAGATCACAACCCCCAAGGGAAAAATTTGCTACAAGGCCCCCCTTCCGTTTGGGATAAAATACAATCGCACCCTGCTGATATATATAATAATATATATTATACAACAGATTCTAAAATTCTTTTTTGAAAGCAAAAAATTTTAAAAAACTTTTATATAAAACAAAAGGAGAAAATGCCCCTTTGTTTGGAAGCGGAGATAATAGGCCCGGGAAATTTGGGTTAAAAATAACATCTTTAACCCCGCAATTTCCAAACTGGTACCATAAATTGCAGGTTTAACCCCCAAAAAAAAAATGCAAAAAAAACTTTTTTGATCGAAATCAAAAACACTCAAAGAAATAATACTCAGGGAGCAGTTTTCCTCGCTTCCTTTTTTTTCGCTTATTAATTTTCAAATTATAGGTTTATTTAAAAAATAAATTTAAGTCAAGTAAACATTCCTTAGAAAATCTGTTTTGTGCACCATTTTGGAACATGAAATATAAAAAAAAGTCTGGATTTTAACTTTTTTCTATCAGGATATACAAATGTATTATGCAACAAAAGAGAAAAACAATCAATGTTGTATTCAGCCTAGTGAACTCCAACAAATCTATAACTTTATTTTCATTTATTTTTTTTGTCTCTGTACCTCATCTGCGCCATATCCAAAATAAAAAAGGTGCTTTTTTCACGGTAGTGAA